>JAVQJD010068422.1:0-58187 GCA_036023655.1 Nannoperca australis
GGTAGGTTTTCTGGAGCTCAAAAGATATATATATATATATATATCTTTATATATATATATATCTTTTGAGCTCCAGAAAACCTACCCACCCGAAAGGATGCAGGTAATGATGTCATGTAAACAAAATGGGGGGCCTCAGATACTTGGATGAGAAAATGACACAAATGCCCTTGAGTCTGCAAATGACTCATTTCAGAGCAGAGAAGACCAAGGCCAAACCATGTTGGGAAAAAAAAATATTTTATCCTTGCGTGCAACCTGACATACATAAATTACCGCGTGCCTGTGTTCAGATGTTTGTCTGTGGATGGACCACTGATGCTGCGTCACCCAACTCCTCCAGAAATGAACACCGACATTCATTTTTTTATTCGTATCTGATATATTATTCTATATTTATGGTGAACAAATGCAAATAAACAAACACCTGAGAATGAACTGATCAAATAAACATGTGTATGAGCAAAAATACCTCCTTTAAGTAAATGCATAAAGAAAAGGTTTGTCAAGTGTCCAAACTGTCCTGCGCAACCATAGAAATGCGCAACGGCAGGCTTTTTTCCCCTGAGAGCACTGGACACACCTTACAGCAGATTTCCCCTTCTGATGGAAGATAAAAACATTCAACACATTCATTTAATAACGGCGTTTTGTTCTGTACCTGACTGAAACGGGTCTGCTGCTCCTTCACGCCTGATGAGGTCAAACAGCTGCAAACAAGTTTTTTTCTTTTTCCTCTTCAAGTTTGAGAAAATTCCCACTGAGGAGCTGAGGAGGGTCCAAAAACAGGATCCAGAGAGTGGAAGAAGAGATGCGCACTCAATATCTGCAAAGGAGAGGGGAGGGGGGGAGCCAGACCAAATCACAGGAGGTGAAATATGTGGTCGGTTCCATTTTCTTCTCAGTCTTCAAGTCACCATGAGAGGACGACTCGGTGTCTTTGCAACAGAACGGAACTGGATTAACGCTGTTTTGCTGTGTATTTCTCACATATTTGGCATGAATTTTCCCTGAGAGAGAGAGAGACAGAGAGAGGGGGGGTCTTTGCGCACTTGACGCAAATCTCTCATCCTCACCATTATGCGCTGCAGCTGAATGTTAAAGGATCCAAACTTGAGGTAAGACGAGCGAAACACAATCCTGGTATATTGTCTTTAATGTTTCACCACGATAACTTGATGTAATTATCACCGTCATATTCTTTTTTTTACCACAACTGCATCTCAAGTTACACATGGTTGTGTTGTGGTGTGAAGTACACATTAAACGTTTGGATTTTTTTATAAGATTCAGAATCTGTTGTATTAATGGACATCATGCGTAGGAAGCGAATTGGTCAATCAGCGTGTATTTTTGAACCACTGAACAGACGTGCGTCACCTCTCTCCGGCCAGATTTGTTACAGATATAAATATGGAAGGTTAAATCATGTATTTAAAATAAAAAAATAAAACGAGATGTTTTTTTTAATGAGTAAGAGGACTCTATGATGATCAAATAAAGCCCCACTTCTCCCTCATCTGTGCGCTCGTGACGCGCCCTGTGAGCGCACAAGCTGAACCTCCCTCACCAAGAAAAACCCCGCAAATCGTTTCTCCTCCAAACGAAGAAAGGGCTTCTCGTAACGTAGGAAGATTTTTCTAAGAATTATGTCCAACACTTTATCTTTATTACTGAAATAGTACCCCCCCCCCCTTTTTTTTTTTTTTTGTTCAGGTGAAAATGGATTCTTCGAAACGAGCTCCATCTTACGATAGACGACGTGCGTCTGCGGCTCAGAGACACTCCTCGTGCAGTCTGCAGGGCAGGTAGGAACTTCAAATCTTTGTGTTTCAGTAATTTGCATTTCAAACGTCTGCAATGCACATTTTCCTGTTTTGGTTCCCGAACTCTGAGTTGTGAGTCAAACCTGTTCCGCTGGATAATGACGCACGGGGGCCACACTAGAGGCACTTAACATTTGCCATGTGCACATTTTAACACAATCTTTGCCCCTCTTGTCAATCAGTTTACCTTTCCGTCGCGCAGGTCAGGTAGCAGATCTGTTTTGGGCCCTAAAAGAGACGCAGGCTTTAAAAACTCGTCAATTTGGAAACGCAGATGTGACGCTTTGGTCCTGTGGGCCCTCGGGGAGTTCAGTGAAAACAGGTGTGATGGTGAGGCACGTGAAGTACTCTCGCCCTCTTGCGTACAAATCAGTAAACTGCACCTTTCGTCCCGTCTCGGGTGACTTGGCCTCTAATGCACCACCTGAGGGCGTTGTCCACATGTTAAGTCCTAATCGTTTTATTCCAGTAAACAACTCGGCTATGGGCAAATATATATATTCTAGATTATATTTTCTCTTTTTTTATTTGATTCAACAATATATCCCCAATTTTTTTATTTATTTAGAAAACATCACATCGAAGTGAATAAGAATAATTTGAAACCAAAGAAACTGTCCCTCAAAAGCAAAATCTACCACAAAACTATACAAATCTTTATTTAATCACAATATTCTGCACTTTGATTTCACCATTAGTGCATGAGTTCCAGCTAACAGTGGGATGTTTTGGCAGTGGAGGTGAGAAAGCACACATGAAATTGTATATTTTATTCCCCAACATTTTCTAGTGACAAATTAGCCAATTTTGTACCTATAACTATATTTATGCATGTAACAAATGTTATTTCTACCCACGTTCAAGGGATTTTGTGGCACTTACTTTTTGCTTTTGTGATGTTTTCAACAGAATTCTTTAAAAAAAGACACTATATGGCCAAAAGTATATGGACACCCAAACGTTACACCCATATGTGATTAACTTCTTGGGCATTAATCTGCTCTTATACCAGCCTCCACTCTGGCTGGTGGAACCTGGCTGCAGGGATGTGCTCCCATTCAGCCACAAGAGCCTCACTGAGGTCCAACACTGACGCTGGGTGATCGGGTCTGGATCACAGGTGGTTCTCCAGTTCATGCCAACGGTGCTGAATGGGGTTGAGGTGCAGGCCAGTCTAGTTCTTTCATATCAAACTGGGGAAATCCCGTCTTTATGGGCATTGTTTTGTGCACGGGGGGGCACGTTGTGTCAAAAGTCGTGCTGCGGAGTTGTAGCAACATCGTGTGCTGCACAGAATCAAAGTACACAAACGTACGTGGACAGAGTCAAGTGTGTACTGTGGGCCATGTAGTGGATCTCAGTCATTCAATCATATGAATGTGTTCGTCTCCACACTGTGAATCAGTGGATACAGTAGTAAACTTTTCACTGTCTACAATATTAAAACACTTATTTAATACTCGGAAAAGGCTCCTTCTACATCCCAAATATGTAACCTTTTAATATACACTAATCACCAAAACAGACCTTTATATACATCCAGTGGAGTATTTCTCATTTGGCACATGGCTGCCGTCACTATAGTAAATAATTCACCACTCCGTATCAGTATTGATCACTCGTTTATTTGTAGTGGTACATTATGCAACCGAGCATCAAAGATTCATAACATAAAACCAGAGATATTCCAATATGACTTTTTTAAAAAGCCTTTAAGAGGTTCATACAATATTCCTCTGTCAGCAGTATTGTGACTATATATACTGTATGTAGCCTATACTGAATCTGTGGTAACAATAAGAGAGATGGCTCAATGCCACAGAACCATAAACCAGTTTAGGAAAGAGCAGTACAAGCTAGACTTTAGTAAAATATGAAAAAAGAAACATAAATTGACAGGTTTGAAAGCTCAGATATATATATTATAATCAGATATATTTGTATATATGTACTTTTGATTCCACCCTTTTGCTAAAAAAAAGCGTCTTTTTCTTTTTTACCAGCAAGTTTAAAATCTGAACTGTAGCGCATAGACCTTTTTAAAACATAATGCCTTACACACAATAATATACTAAAATGATTAAGACAAAACACTCAAAAAAATCAAACAAAACCCCAAAACTAATGGCACATTTAGGCACTGTTGGTCACATCTGGAAGTGTATGAGAAGAGCTTAATTGTAAAAAACATAATTAAAAAAAATATAGGCTCTAAGTGGCCAAACACCAAATAAACTCAGTGATAATTTATTTTGTGTATTACAACACTTCCCCTGCATTGTTTGTATTTATCAACAGGACACATCAAATAGAAAATAAAGAGACTTCCTGTGACACCACATTAAAAAGGTCTAGAAAAAAGATAAAGCAATAATGGGAAGTGAGCTTTTTAGTTCTTTGTAGTACTTTGAACTTTTTATAGAAACAGAAATTATATTTAGTGTTTCCTGCGGAGGTGAAGTGTGTCTTGCCCGAGTAGCGTGGCGTCACAACAAAACATTTTGTATGTGCCGTTTAGTGTTTTCAACTCTCCAACTGCAAATTTAAAGAACAAAATAAAGAAACCAGCACAGCAGCAAGAAACTGGAAATGTATCATGAACGTCATGCATAACAAACATACAACATCTGTGGCTCATGTTTTGTTCATTTGCAGATGGCAGTTTGAGATGTAGTATATGATAATGTTATGATAGCGGTGTAGTTACATTCATAGCTGTGAAAGCGTTGGGATATTTGATTCTTGCTTTTCCTACAGATTAGGGTTGTGACTCGGGTTATCTTAATGGCAATAACACAAAAAATAGGTTTTAGCCTCTTTCTTAATTTTTCCAGGAATTCATAGGAGGCCCTCTAGTGAATTTCCAGGTTTTCTGTATCCACTTGCCTCCAGTGTTGAGGTTTTAGCACTGGATGTACTTGTAGTGTAATACACGTAGTCAGAAAACTATAAGTGGCAAATATTTTCAAAAAGTGCAAACTGGGCCGGATACATTTCAATACCACACACTGAAGCTGAGGCCACAGTACATTTACGTTAAAGCCTGATTCTTAGATGTTTGGATCGGAGCAGATATATTAACACGAGTGTTATTTTTGGTTTATAGCAGTCCATTCTTTACATTGCTCTAAATGTTGCTTTCAGAGTTTAGTTTATGATTCATTGTAATGATCCCACAGCTGATAACTCTCTGTTGTGAATCAATTGAAACCACTGCAGTCTTATCCAGATTTATCACGTCTGACTGGCCGAATATTGTGCAATCATTTAGTTTTCTTTACCTCAACTCTGGAGAGGAAACCGCCTGCATATGCAGCAAGTTAGTGTTTTGAAAAGAATGAGAGCTACTTTTGCTCATGGACTTAGTGTTGATTCTTACAAAGTGCTTATAGGGAGAGAAGAGGAAGGAGAGAGTTCTGCAGCGGCGGGGGGGGAAGAGCTCTTTTCATGCTTTCTGCTTTGTGTCGCACTCGCGAAGAGCCTCCTGCATCTTCTCTTGCACCTCCTCCATCTTACTGGCCCAGTCGCTGCTCAGGCTCTCCTCGTCGTCTCCGATGATGGCGGAGTAGCCCATGAAGGCGATGAGGCCGATGCAGAACAGGTAGGTGAGGCGCGAGCAGAGTCGCTCCATAGTGTCGCGGTCTCTTTGCGAGTGATTCAGGTAGACCTTCAGGATGGGTTTGCTGAAGAGCTTCCGTGTGCCCACCACGCCGTCGTACAGCGTGTACAGGTTCTGGTCTCCGTCGTCATTGGAGTAGCTGTCCTCGAAGTCGGCCTTCATGCTCTCGCGGTGCTCCGGCTTCGCCTCCACCAACTCCATGAACTTTCTGAACTGGTTCTTCAGGTTCTCCTCAATGCGGAAGTACTGGCCGTCCAGCGTTTCCTTCTTGATCTGCAACAGCACGTTGCGGTTCAGCAGCGACAGCTTGTCCAGCTCCCGGTTGACTGAGCCGAACTCGCGCTTCAGGTTGCTGATCTCCTCGTCGTCGATCTGGTGCAGCACCACCCGGATCAGGGAGCCGGCCAAGCCAAAAATGGGGTTGACTACAGCTGCTGCTGAGGAGATGGTGGCCAAACACCTCAGCGCTGTGGTCAGGCCCTCCTTCAGCTTGTCCTTGTCCTTCATGATCTCCTCATCCATCATGATTTCCAGATGTGGACGTCTGTGACAGAGAGGACAAGATCACACTTTACTTTTCAGTTTGTTCACTGGACATACTTAAACACTTTTTAACACGTGGCCTTTTAATTAAGTGGCTTTGGTCCAAATAAAAAAGCCAAAACTTCCAGCGTTTCAGATGTGAAGGTTTCATTCTTCTTTTTTTTGGGGTCATATAATTAAATAGAATATTTCGGGGATTTGGGATTATTGGTCAGATAACAAGCAATTTGAAGACGCCAACTTGGGCTCTGGGAAATTTTAATGGGCTATTTTCAGACATTTTATAGACTTAAAAAGATTAGTCGAGAAAGTAATTGGCAGATTAGTTGACAATAAAATAATAGTAAAGCCACAATTACAAGATTCATGCATGAATCCATGTCGAACTCATTTGACAGCCATGAAAAAGGTCAATTGTCTATGAATCAGCTTAAAGACTACACGCAAAACTGATCTAATAGTGATATTTACATTGTGCTGACATCCAGCTTATGTTCAGTTCAGCTCCACAGCAGCTTATCATCACTAGCTGATTATTTGGCTCCTTTCGGCCTGAAATGTTTCCTGACAGCCACGAGGAGAATAAGTGTTTCATGGCTGTTTTGCTGAATATTCCAACACGATGAAGACAAATGAAATAAAATCGGCTGTTTAACTGCCGGAGGAGAGTCGCAGCTTCTTACATCAAACTCTTCTCTTCGAGCTCACGCAGGAACCTCGTTCTGGGATGGTAAAGTGACAAAAATACTCGTTGATTCCTTGAACAAAACACACAAGACACAAAATTCAAATACATCCAACACAGAAGTTGCATTGTGCTGATTTAGCTTCATTCTGTCTCTCTGAACCGGGAGGTGAACACTAGTGTCCCTTGCTGGTTGCAGTGTGCAGCAGTGAAGGAGTTAAAGGCCTCTCTGCTTCAGTGTGACACGGCTCCATTCTGCTCTCGATACCTTTCAGCACCAGGCTGCTCGCTGTGTGTTTCTATGGGCCGAGCCGACAGCTCCTCAGCAGCAGCGTTAGCAGCGAGCTAAATGAGAAAGGCATGTTGAGACGCTAGCAGCAGCTAATGGGCGAGACAGTAGAGTGGGGGGAAACAAATAGGCCACGGCTGACTGAGCTGTAAGACTTGTTCATTACATAACTGGAGATGCTTTTCAAAATATGACACGGTTTCAAGCTAGTTTTGAGGCAGGATTAAGATGTTTAAGGTCAAATGTGTGTGAGCTGACTGATAGCTGAAGGCTTGTAAACGCTCTGTTGACACCTGATACTGGTGTTTGTTAAACCAGGATTATACAGGGGGGGTTTTCCCACAAACACAAGCATAGTATGGGGCAAGCTACATTTAGATAATTACGTGTCCTGTTATGGCTCAACATGCGTGCCATGGTACTACAGACACACACCACTCTGAGATTACAACAGATCACAACACTGGAGACCCACACAGCTGTGTACAAAGCTCACACACACACACACACACACACACACACACACACACACACACACACACACACACACACACACACACACTCTGTGTAATGAACAATGCTGGTGTGTGGGTTTCTCTTTTGTTTTCGTCTCTTTTCTTTAAATCCCCTTGTCCACCAGAGGGGGCAGTGATTTTCCTATAATGACAAAGACACCCATAATATCCACGAGCTGATTTCAGCACCACCACTGTGGACTGAACACAGGAAGCGACTGTCAGGAGACGGATTTAACCCTTTAGCTTCTGGGTAACTTTAGATGACGTGTTTAAAAGCACAAATTCAACAAAAACATGAGCAAATCTTTCCCTTAAATGAAAGAGTTGTGAAACCTACACTTGACAGATTTTGTAAAATAAGCAAAAAATCTCCACAAGATGTTTCTTCTGCAGATTTTATGTTTTACAGCTCATCTTAACATTTGAGCTGAAAGCCACCAGCTATGCACTTAAATGTCTTTTTTCTTTTCTTCCGTTCTTCCTGTTATGACTGCTGATAAAGAGTTCCCTGCTTCATAGTTGGTACTTGACAGCTACTAAATCATCAACAATTTACATTTGTGTGTTATATTTCTATCCTTTTCTCCTTGTTTGCACAGATGACGATTTACTGGACAGAAAACACTCCACATCTCAACACGGCAAACTGCAAGAGGACGCAGGTAATGAAAGGGTTAATAACTAATTTTTTGACACTCAACACAATAAAATATTATTTTTTTTAAGTTATAGATAAAATCAGCTGTATCTATCACAGATTGGATGGGTTTTGAGTATCCGAATGCATCTTGCAGCTGCGTTTTAATCTGCATCAGCAAGTTAACCCTTTGTGCATTTAAATATTTCTAAATTGACTCTTCACCTTCAAGGACACGTCTTAACTAATGAGGTTGATCAATTTGTGCAATTTTCTTTATTCATCTGAAGACAATTGAGGATTCTTGTATGATCATATGGGTTTTATATATTAATACAAATGTTAAATAAAGGCCTATGAACGTGACCTATCACAGCTCCCCTGGTTGAAATTGTCTCCGTGCGGGACAACCAATCACTGCTGTGCAGCAGCATGGCCTTTAGAGAAAGCAGGGGACACAGTCAGGAAGTCTGGGCCTGGAGCAGTGGCTCAATGACTCAGCTTCTGCACAATTGTGCGTCTATACAGAAACAAATTATAGGGAAATATAAAGTTTTAACCGTTAAGAGTCGCTAAGAAGAAACATTTGACTATTTGTTGCTTGTAAACAAAGCATGTCTGTCTGCCTTCCTGTCCGTCTGTCTAACCAGGAAGTGACAGGCTGCTCCTACCTGTCTCGCTGCAGTGGAGTGGCCATCTTGAATGTTTTCTATGATGACAGAAATGCTAATACTAATCCAATTCTATCAAAATTGTTCCTTGAACCACATGATTAACTTTTTTCATTGCTTATTTGAGTGTGTTTCTCCGTGCTACCTGACAGTCTGCTCTCTGTCTCTACAGCAGTTTGGGACACTTTTTCTGAGGAGACTTCCCCCCCCACAGGCTACTGCGGTTCAAACAATAACTATATTAATGAAAACTAACATCCAACAATGAAGTATCTTCCGGAGTTCTTGTATATTAGAGTGCTAAAACCTCCAAACACCCTCTCCTAACAGCTCAGGGCCAGACAGCTGCCTACCTGCCTAGCTATGGCTCCCCCTAGCCGTGCCTCCATTTCCTTGTTAATGCCCTGACCCTCCCTGCTCTATCACACTGAACAGACACCAAAATACACCTGAAAACCGGATTATTTCAGTCTAAATGATGAGTATACAGTCTCCATCTGCCTCCCAGCCAACATTGGGCACCATTGGCCACAGCAGAAGAGAGGATTTCATACCTTTTTGAGAGTGGCTGTGCCTATGGCTCCCTCTCCAAAGTCCCAATCTCGACAGCCTCCGTCTTCTTCCCAGCAATCCCTGCAAAAAAAAGGACACTTCCATGTATGTTGAATATGTAGGGGTGATCAAATTCGACCAAACCATTTTTAAGGGACCCAGAGAGCCCCAAAACCCCAGAAATGGCCCTTAAGGCCCCAAATATAACATTATCTCCAAAATGCCATTCTAAAATAGTATATCAGTGGCCTTGAACTGCAAAACCCACTCCTCATATACACCATATCCCACCCCTATGGTTCAACCTATTTTGGTCCTTCCAGTAGTCGTACAGTTGATACTGAAGCGCAGTTGTCAGTAAGTGCGTAGCTGGACTCAGGCGCTTTTCAGCAGCCTTTTGTGCGTTTGCCAAGCCCTGGAGCATCTTTAGGAGCCTACAAGCAGTCAATTGGTGGTATTTATGAGTCAAAGAGACCCTTTTCTTGTGGACTGGACCAAAAAACTGGAAGGAAAATATTTTCATGTGCGTAGAATCCAACCATGCCAAAAGCGAGCCATGGTTCAAAATGGACCTCTCCAAAAGTGCACCGGTGTATCCAAAGACACAGCGAGCTCTCCAAAGGCTCCAGAGAGAAAAAGAGAAGTTTATCCAACTTATAATTTAATTTTTATAATAATTCTGTTTAAAGTTTTACCAATTGTGCAAAAAAAATTCAAGCTACACTCGAAAAAGTCCACTTAAAAGCAAAGTACCACGAGAAAAATGTACCAGATGGCGCAGTTGGCACTACAGACACTTAAGTTATTTATTTCACGTCTTTAAACATATTGTTTACATAAGTATATAGTTACTAATGTGAACAACAGTGTAGCACAAATTAAAATAAACGTATCTCCGACCAACAGAAGCCACGAAACAGGCAAAACCCTGAGCTGTAAACGCACCCACTCAGTGCGCCAAAGTAGTTCTGTTAGCCACGGTCTGGTCCTTTATCCCCGCTTAAATATGCATAAATTCAGTCCTGTAGCACAAAGAAGTCATTATACGAAACACCATAGACAAATCCAACAGATTGTTAGGTGGGGAGTGACTGCGCCGGCGGTTGACGCTGTTTTCCATAAAATAAACTACTTTGCAAATGATGTTGGCAGCTGCCAGCAACGCGTTAAAGCACAATCCTTGTTCCCTTCAAAGCCTTGAGAAGATTCCTATGATGTTTACGTCCTATATTACAACAGCACATAGTCGCAAATAGGATGGGCGTTTGCCTCCCTGCGTGTCCGGACCTGAGTCTCCAGCAGGGTTAAGACCCCGCATCCCCTCTGTGAGCCTCGGGCAACAGCAACACACGAGGAGCCCCTGTCCTCTCCCTCCCTGTGCTGGTAACCGAAGACAAAATAGAAATAAAACCACTAGTGCCCGTTAGAAACGACAAAAGACTTCGTTATCTCCTCGACTCCACTTCAGCGCTCAGACCTTACTGTTGGTAAAAACGCGCATGATGTGGAGCCTGTATTCAGCACCAGAGCACCGCCGGAGCTCCGGCCGGACGCGCGGCTCTCCTCGTCGTGCATTTGCCGCAGCAGCTGTCAAGCAGATCACATTTCAGACTGAATCGGAGTCACACAGTGCGATGAATAGGCTACTCACTGGTCCTATATGATACCGTAACAAACACGCTGGTGCAAGATCAGCTGTGCGTCGGGCTGCGGTCAGAATGCGTAACGTTGAGGCTCCAGGGCGACAAACAGCCGCTGTTGCAAGACGTCCTTGTTTTGTTGGGTTTTTTTTAAGCTGGCGGGCAGAAGCAGCTCAGCACCGGCCACAAATCAACCCACATACATGCAACACTCTGTTATTATATCATTTGTATTTATTATGGGATTATGTCTACCGGTTTGTCTTATTAAGCAAACAGGCCTATTTATTTAGATCAAACACGACGCTTTGCTAGAGCTGCGGCACCAAACAGGCCTACAATACATCGTACGTGTCTGATTTCATACAGTGTGTGAATATTTTAAAATAAAATTGAGAAAAAAACATGGACATATTGTTTTTTCTTTAATTGTGCATACTTTTCAGAGAAAGATAAGACTCTGGAACAAAGACGGCTTTCTTTCTCAGGTCAGCAAGTTGATTTTGCTTCATCTTTACATGAAATGAAATACTTAAGTGCTGATTTAAAGATATTGTAACAAAAAGACAACACCACAGCTGTAATTTAAATAATCTAGTCTTTATCTAACGTGTTCCAAAAAAGATAAAATACATTTCAAGTCTTACCGGTAAAAATCCAACTAAATATTCTTGATTTATCATCAACAGAGATGTTCAGCTCATAATTTGACCATTATAGAAACCTTGACTGTAGTTACAGGCGTTGGGCTCCAGGGGCGCTGTATTGCCGGTGGCTGTTAGTGTAGAAGTAATACTGTAAAATATTCTTTATGTTGCCTCAGAATATCATTTATTCAGTCTTCATTTGCAGTTAGCACTTTGTACAGACATGCAACGCAGTACACCAAAGATGGTTGAAATGAAGAAAAGGAATAAACCTGAGAAATAAGAACTAAAGTGACATGAATGCAGTGTTCTCAGAGATTTTAGTTACATAAATCAACTGTGAAGAAACACAAACGACTCACTCGTAGAAATGTTTCATTAAAAGTGGCAATGGTGAACTTTTCTATACGAACTAAGAGAAAAAAAAAGCATGTTCACCGAAGAGGTAAAGTGAAACTGTAAACTGAGTAATTAGTTATTTAAACCATTCGGACCAGATCAGAAGACCTGAGAAAAGTGCAAATCAACCCAAAAATATGAACAAAATACAAACGTTCACATAGTCCAACGTTCTATAACTTAATGAAATTAATGTTTGAAATGTGCCAAGCAGAAAAAGCTCATCACCAGCATTACTGTCTATGAGCTGCACATTATTCCTCCTCTGTTGGGGTCCAGGGTCTCTTCGGACGGCTCTGTGTTCTGGAGCAGGTGTTCATACTGCGTGGCCTCGGTGGGGTGGTGAGCGTTTTTCCTAGCGTAGTACCTCCTGGATGCAGCCCTCCACGCCTCCCTCTGCAGCGTCTGAGAGTCTTCAGGTAACTCGGATATCAGCGTCCTCCTCCTCTTGTCCACAGAAGAGACGGGCTGCGAAAACCGGGAGTCTGTGATGTGGGGGAAGGGGCCGGGGTGTGAGGGGTTTGCCTGTTGGCGGGCTATCTTTCGGGCGTAATAGCGCCTGGAAGCCGCTCTCCATGCCGCCCTCTTCAGTTTCTGAGCCTCCTCCGGCAGCTCGGACGTCGGCACGCCCCTCTTCTTGTTCCTGAGGAGGTCGACAGGTGAGAAAGGATCATGAAGATGAGTAAGTACGCAGTTCACCAAGCACTTAAATGTCACATTTGATTAAAGTATTAAAGTATGATCTCTGTCCTTTCAGCTGAAAGAGTTGGACTCTCAGTGAAACAACTCGTGTACCTCCACTTGTTGTTTTAACTTTCTTTTTTTATTATTATTTGCTTAATTAAAAATATCAAAAGACAACAGATTGTTGAATCCTCTTATTTGCTCACTTATCAAAGGGACACATGAGGGTAAACATGGCTCTCGAGTGCATTACACTCTGGTTTATTTAGTCTGTGTCTTCAATAAAGCTGAAAGATCGGCCCAATTAACTTAAGAGTAGATCGACAGAAAATTAATTTAATAATAATAATAATAATAATAGTACTGTAATAATGACAGTAAAAATAAATAAATATAAAGCCACATTGGGAAATTGTGATGGAAACTTTACTAGATGATAAATCAAAGAGACAAATTCATAATGGTACTTAGTTGTCACCCTTCAACAATTGATGTTTAGTAAAGTTGAAACCGACACAGATGAGCACACCGTCATCTACATGTGGTTTATTATCCACAGAAAACATAAATTAAAGGTGTAGAAACAACTGACCTCAGGTATTCTCCCTCAGCGGCGCTGTGCTCGTCTGGGTCTGCATGAGGTTTCTCTCTGAACTTTCTTCTCTCTCTGTTCTCCAGTTTTCCTAAAAAGGGATGAGAAGAGATGAACGTTTTCTTAACCGTACAACTCTGACTGCTGTGCGGGAACATTTTCGCGGAGACGGCAATTGGGTCGCTTTTCTCTTTACAAGGCAAAGGGCTGGAAATGATTGATAAAAAGGTGCCAAAACAATACCCAGAGTTTTGGCTTAAATCCATAATGATATTTTTATTTGATCAATCTTTTGTTGATTGTATCAAAC
This sequence comes from Nannoperca australis, assembly GCA_036023655.1. Lineage (NCBI taxonomy): Eukaryota > Metazoa > Chordata > Actinopteri > Centrarchiformes > Percichthyidae > Nannoperca > Nannoperca australis. The sequence continues at coordinate 13,613 of JAVQJD010068422.1, forward strand.
AAAATAAGATCTCAAATGCAACAGTGATCAATTCTGAGTCAGAAATAAGCCGCTGCACAAGAACTCTCCCCATTTAAAAAGTTTAAAGTGAGCAAAATTGTGATGTATATCGGGAAATATCTGTTTAAAAAATAAGCAAGCGGAAGAATCTGAGCTAGTATACCGATGCTACATTTTTGATACTCGGTCGGGAGAGTACTGAGGTTCGATACCTGCAGCGAATAAGCTGCTGAACAATCAACAGCTTTGTGTGACGCGCCGTTGAAATGATCCAGTTCCACTCCAGAGGTTACGCGTTTTAAGATGTTATTGTCCAACAAAAAGGAATCCAGTACATGAAATGATGTGTGCAAAAATGAACGTGGACGAAGAGATTTTTGTGGCGCGATCAAGGGAAAATTGTGAGAACCCAACTCAACCCCTCTCAGTCCACCACCACCACCACCACGCCATGCAGGTGAGCAGGTGAATAAATAGGCAGCGGTTACTGCCGGTCCAACCCGGGTGACATCATGGCTGTACGTAAACAGGTGAGATGAGCAAAAAACAAACAATATAAATATACATGGCTCCTATAATACCCTCAGCCCTAGAGTTACAGAACATGCCACCTGTGCAACATCGATCAAGATCATTGTGTCCCTGTAATGTTGTGAATATTCCTGTATAATAGCAGTTAAAAGGTAGGATACATTACTTTTTACACTGGAGCTCTGTTTGTCCACACACGGGCTGCTTGTGCTCTCCTGATGCTCCCCAAGTGTCTCTTCACTCATTTCCCACTTGATTAGGACTGTGTCGATGTCGCGCGGCTCCTCTTTGACCACGAGGCTCTTGGGAGACGTCGGCCGAACCCCGGCTGCTTCCGATGCACGCGAGGACTCTGAGGACTGGGAGGTGCAGGTCCGGTCCAGGCCCACTCTGCTGGGGGATGATGGAAGAGCCGACTCCTGGCTTTGGGAGGAGACGTGTGAGAGGGGTCTTGCAAAAAGGCCCACTGTGAAGAAAGGAGACAAAAGTGGCTTTCTTAGGGGTGGACGTAACAGATTACATTTACTCCTTTAACTGTTAAAAGTTGTTTTATTGTGTCTTTGCACATGTTTTGAGTGTGCATAAACACATGATGGGATGCCTGACTAGGTTCAAGGATCAACGTTTTATTGGTCACATGCATGATGTTTCTGGGAGGAATAATATATATATATAGATATACTCTCCAATACGATTAAAAAAATGAAATAAAATAATAAACTAAAATTAAAAAATTATTATTATTTAAAAAAGATGGTGCAATAAAATAAGGTGCAGGATAAAATCTTAAACTTACAATGTATAGACTATTTACATTGTGCAAAGGGCGGGTGTGTGGGGTGTAGTCTGTAGTCCATCATGTGATGCTATTAAGGAGTCTAAGCAAGTCAATAAATACATGTACAAATAGTCACATTCAGTAGTATTAACAGTGACATTGCATTCATTATATGTACTTGAGAAAAACATGACCGTACTCCTCCCAACTAGGCTTTTCTGTATTTATAGAAGCTGTAGAGGGTGTTTTCTTTGTACTTACAGGAGATACTCATTTCGCACTCCTGGTGCTCTGCTGTCATTTCGGTGTCAGTGTAGCTTGATTCAAACCGGCTCTGCGCTCCCTTCGGTGGGTCACCGCAGTGGGCGTGTGATCCGACGAGGCTGAGCTCTTTTCCAAACAGCCCGCAGGTGCATCCCTGCCGGCGGAGCACCTGCAGCTCCCGCTCTATCTCCCCCAGCCTGCACTCCAGCCGCTGGATCTCTTTGTCCCTGTCGGCCACCATCCGCTGGTACTCATGAGTCCTGGCGCTGTTGACACCGTACAGCACGTTTATTATCGAGTCTATCGACAGCCGTATGGCGTTTTCCACCACGAGAGCTTCCTCGTCGCGCAGGTGTGGGTGCAAAGTTCCGTTTTTGACCACGTTCATCGTCAAAAATCCACCCGTTTTGATGTTAGCAAGCTGTGTGGGAAGCGTCAGGCTAGCTACGAGGATGCTAGGCTACCGCGACGCCGCGGCTCGCTGAGACACCTGCCACGCACACACGGTCGTCAGAAACAATATAATCACATTGAACACACGACTCCGAGGTTTTTCTGTAATTTAAAACAAGGTGCAAACAAACCAGGGAGCGACAGGCGTGTACTTAGCTAACGTTGAATCTCAGTTACTACACCAGAGCTGCAGGTGTGCTTCCTGCGTCGTCCGCTGTGGATGTTAGTTCGGCGGCCACAGCGCCACCTGGTGGTTCGTATGACTGCTCAACACTGACATTACAGGCCGTGTAAGTCATTGTATGGCCATAAGAATACTGGTATCCAGGCTGTAAATATATATATTCTTAAAGTATTTAATCATCTGACTGACTAAATTGATTGATAAGTGATTAATTGTTTAGTCTATAAAATGTATGAGAACTGAGAAAAGGCTTCAAAATCTTACGTTTTAGAAGCTAGAATTAGTTAATGTTTGGCTTTTTTGCTTGAAAAATGACTTTAATTATCAGAATTGTTGATTAATTTAACAATCGACCAGTTGATTGATTTACTGATTGTTTTAGCACCAGTTGGTGTATTCACATTTGTATTTGACTGATATGTTTAGGATGTAATATATGAAGTAAAAACAAGAAAGAAAACAGGATCAGAAATCCAATCCAGCACATAGTGTCAAAGTCCCACGGTCAGAGTGGGACAGACCTCTGAAGGTGCTTGAGAATGACCAAGCTAAGATCCTTGTGGGGCTTCCAGATACAGACTGATGAACTAGTAATGGCAAACAAAAAAAGTGGTGGGCAAACAGCAGAAAAAGGCAGTAGTGATAGATCTCGTAAGGGCGCGCAGGGATCTTTTAATATATATATAGTCTTCGTCATGTAGCAACAAAATACATTATACTCAAAAACAATCACAATGCAAACCAAAGCTGCAGAAATATTAAATATGATTTTGGACGGTGGTGAAACAGCTACAGAAAACAAAAAGAATAACTATAAAATGTTTGTAAATACATTTTGCCATCTCTTTGGGTAATTTTACTGGTAGTTGCATCACCCATCTCAGTTTGATTGATCCCAGTATAAATCAGTATTCTATAAACTTAGCTCGGCTGTATTTACTGTTACAATTAAGATGAAGAACACAGCAATAGTGCTGGTTAGTGACGTGGAATGAAAAACCGAATGAAAATGTTTGTCTTTCATATTTTGTTAGTTTCTTTTTTAAAACGCTTTCTGAATCCTGTCATCACTGTTTTAAGTCTGCAGAGTTGTCAGCTTATGGGAACAGTTCATAAAGTGCTCACATAATTGCTGATTTCACAGTGGGACAGCCCTTATCTGCCGTGGATGCAAAGGTTGAGTGTGTTTGAAATGTATTAGGTTGTACAACATGTCGTCTGACCACGTCTAAAGACAAAAGAGTTTCTACCTGCGTACCTGGCGGGGCGAAAAGCCTCCTCCTGGCGTCAACGATCCACCTCCAAGAAGTCTTTCTTTAGCGTCTTTGCTGTCATGATGCAATTATACAAATAGGGGATGATGACACACACTTCCTCGAAGGCATTCAAGGGGTTACACTCGCTTGTAAACATGAAAAGAGGCGGAAGTAGTCATGTGAAGTAAAACAAAGAGCACTTAAGCGAGAAGTTCAAACCCTGCAGGAAAAAGTGGTTTTTGTTTCTCAAAATAAGAAAAATTACGCCCTTAAGACCCTTACGTTTCCCACAGGTGGTTCTTCAGTAAAAATGTGTAGACACATTTACCAACTTACCAACCACATGTGACTAAAACCTGTAGCTGTGTGGGAGCGGGGATGTATCACCTGTTATTTCTCTACTTATAGTGTTCTGCGGATCTATAACCTCATCTGTGGTCTGCAGCTATGACTTTGCAGACACACCTGAAAGGTGGAAGTTATATGTCACTCAACCATCGCTGTGAGATTACATCAGTGGCGGGGCTTACCTTTTTGTGCAGGTTTAAATTCTTTCATTTAATGACTGTCTTTCAGTCAGAAGGTTCCTCATTAACCAGAGAGGTGATGCATCCAAAGGGCTGACCCCCAGCTGCCGCTCTACCCTCCCATAAAGGTCTCTCAGTCTGGTCATGTTGGTGGGGAAAAGCCTACACTGTGTCATGGCACATGGTGGAAACTTGTGTGGTTGTTGCTGCACCTGCACCTGCAGAACAGATAAATGAGTAGAAAAATGAGTGGGTGGACTTTCCTGACCACAACTACAAAAAGCTCCGCCGGGGAGATATTGTGTCACCTATTATCCCTCCACATATTGAACTCTTTTAACTTCAGGCTGGCTTTTCATACGGCTGTTCACAGCTTTACCAGAGTATATGTCCCTTTCATTAAGCGCGACTGGGCAGGAGAGTTCCTCCTCGGACGCAACATCTGCAGCTCACTTTCTCGTGCACTGCAGTCTCTCCGGTCTGATCGCTCTGTCCCTGTCAGCCACCATCCTCTGGTACTTGCTGCAGATCCCGTACACCACCAGTGTGTATAACCGTCCTGATGGCATGTTCTGTCAATGTCAATCAAGTTTATCAAATCAATTGAGAATGTATCGCTCTGTTTTTCAATTTGCATACATTTCGTCACTCCCATTGTTAAATCCTAAGCATTTTCAACACTTCTGTTTTTATATTCAATTCTTTTTTGTTACTCCCACCCTTGAGGCCACTTTCCTTAAATGATAAATGGCAATTTTTGTGGAGTGAATGATGAATGTAAGACGGGGAAAATTATGGATGTTTTCATCAAATCACGACTGTTTCAATGAAATCAGCTTTAAATGAATCAAATCACTCTTTCAGGCCACATGTCACCTCAGTTTTTATCAGTTCATTTCTGTTGTTCCACCCCTCATACCTGAAAGCTCAATGCACGTCAACTTAAGAAAATACACGCAAATAGACAAAACACAAGCACATTGAGAAAAACATCTTCACCAGTTTGACAACACATGCGCAGCAAAGTGAGAAAACACAACCAAATATTCACATTGAGATTATTCTTTATTGATCCCCTTGGGGAATACGCCTGTAGCAACACGCCTGTGGTCTTCACTGCATCCCTCTCGTTGATCAACACCAACAATTCAAACATGGATGATGATCCAGAGATAAATCTAAAAACACCTCTCCTTAACCAATGAATGTGACCTCGCTGTCATTACTTAATGCCCCTTTAGTTACTTAATCTTCATTAAAAGGTGAAGGCAAAGTGCAAACACAGGCAAAATAAAACATTTTAGAAGGCTGATCACATTCTGCAGTCTGTATGGCAAATGCAGGTTGGCCGAGGCAGAAGCCTACACCACGTGTGTTGTGTTGTGTTTATGCTTCATAAAATGAGTCGGTATAAACTACATTCAGATGGGAAGATAACTCAAGGCATAAAAACACACAAAGCCCGCGCCGGCTAAATAAGAAGTGCCACCTGGAACACGTAACATACAGTAAGTGTGTAGGTGAGCATGCACGCATCAAGTCTGATTGTAATCATTTCTTGCAAAGCAATATACAACAATTGTGTTTTTCAGCATCATATCTCAGATGGATCATTTAGACGGCCTCCTTTGGACACTAAAACCGGAGCAACACCCTCTGCTGTTTTGTTGAGAATGCAGTAATTGCTATGGTAACATGGTGGCGGACGGTCGTCAACAGGACTGCTTGGTAAACTGCACTCAGGGCTTTCAGTCAGGTCCTTACAGCTGCAGCCGGAGTCGTCGTGGCTCATGTTGAAGACATCTTCAGGCGGAGAGGAGGCAACCTCTACTTCTCCAACCCCCCAGACAGGGCAGGGGAGCTGAGTGTAAGACGTGTCCCCGGGACAGATCATAGTTAAAGGCGAGGGGGCCAGATGCATCGTGGGTAAGCCAACATAAGAGGTTTGACACTGAGGGAATGTCAGCTGTGTTACTGAAGGGCTGTGGAAGTCCCGGTTCTCCAGGGGGTCCTTCATGATGGGTTTCGGCACAACAATCACAGCATCGGTTGTGAAGATCTCCTCAGTTTTGTATGTTAGCAAACATTTGCCTTTAGGTGAAAGCCATTCCTGCAAATTCAGTAGCATTGAGATACATTAAGTGTGGTAAACTCGCATGGTCAATAATACGTTTCATTGTAGCACGTACAGACAACATACACAACTTATGTGAAAACGAACTACTTCTATATGTTATTCACCGTCAGCTGATACTTTTAGCCATAAGTCTGTGTGTCGGTCAGCCATTTTGGTCCTGACTAAAATATCTCAGCAACTATTGAATGGATTGTCATGAAATTTGGTACACATATCCATGATCACCCCCCCCCCCCCCTTCGACTTTCATCTAGTGCCACCAGTTGGTCAACGTTTTTACATTCCCTGTTACATATCTCAAGATCTACTTAATGCAAATAAAAAAATGTTAGAAAGCTTTGTACAGATATTCATTTCTCCAGCAGGCAATAAATCATACTGACTTTGCAGATCGTCTGACAGTCAAGTATTGGAAGTTACCAGTGTTTGTTGATCCCCTGACTTTTCATCCAGCTTTTTTAAATTTGGCCCAAACTTTGCTTTATGGTCAAATATCTGCAAAACTAATGACATTCCCGTCAGCCTCAGCTGTACTTTGTGTTTTGTGCTAATTAGCAACTGTTAACGATGTTAACACTGTAAACTGTTTAGCACCAGCGTGCTGACATCGTCACTGTGAGCACTGGTACTGTAGCATGCAGAAGTTAACATTGATGCTGGCGTGGCTGTAGACTGTTCAATCATGCTGATAATTCCCTTACAGATTATTACAACTCTGTCGGTAACCAGGATGCCGGCTGGCAATCTCTGTTGTTTTGTTCTCACGTATGTCCTTGACTAACACAGACAGTTAGTTTGTGTCTGTGTTGATAGCCAACGTATTAAAGCTAAAACAAAAGAGGGTTTTATTGGATGTTGCTTAATTTATTACTCATACATTGTGCTTTCTTTTGCGTTTTGCACCATGTCTCATTCTGTGAATTTCTGCTTATTAATGGGCTATGATAGGTCCACTGTAGTAAAGTTGAAAGGAAAACTAAACAAAACACAAACACGATTAGTGTTGACAGACTTCTGGAGTACTCTTCACTTGTCAGTGTTGTCATTAGAACGGCAGAAAAGCAGAGTTGTCTTAGTTTCCTAAAATAAGACAGAGAGGGGGACAAGAAGACGTTGTGTTGCCGCCTCACCTGGAGGTTGCCTTCATGTTGTTGATACACAGGTTGGAAGAAAGGGGCTGGCGATGGTGTGTGGAACAGAGTTTTTATCTTCATTCTGTCGCACAAATCATGAGCAGATAACATCGATTACGACAACCTTAAATTTCCCCTTTCACCAACATTTCAAAGGGCAGATGAGTTACCTTGCAGCAGAGCTGTAGAACACAAACAGCAGGACTCCGACAACCACACACACTGGGCCCAGAAATGAAGTCAAAGTGACAAATATATTTTTTTGTTGTGAGACAGCTGCATGAAATAATACAGAATTAGTGAGTCATGCTACAGAGATGACAGTAAGTCTTATACAGTGCATGAATTATCTGTATTATTCTAAGAAAGTGGTGATAAAAAAGGGGGCTTTCAGATGCTGACTGAGTCATTCACATAGATATAATATTCAACATGAACACACATAATTCAGGGACAACAAGACCTAACACACAGTGCAAGGCAGAAGAAAGCCGACTTTACATACACATGTATATCAGTCAATTTACATTCATTATGCATAAAGTGGCACTTTACCTGCTTCGTTTCTCCAGCATATCTGTGGACTCCATTTACTCCAAGTTCCTGAATAATCACGTTCACCGTGAGCTAAAGATCTCACTGCGATACAATATTTAACATTTTGTTTAAGTCGTGATGTTTGAATCAATTCAGACTTCTCGTGTGGCTTGGGATGAAGAATCTGGGGAAAGGGTGAAACAATCAAACAAAGGATTATTAGTGTTAGATCTTAGTATAGCAAAAAAACAACCTTGTCCAAGTGTGGCAATGTATGACAGCGGATCTTACTTTGCTCTCAGTTCTTTGAGATGTTTGAAGTAAGAGTTCGTACTTAAGCAAACCGGAGAGGTAAACGTGATCTTCATATCCACTTTTCCAAGTGATGTTGAGAGTCTCTGGTGCTTCTTGGACCTCAACATCACGCGGGGCTGTTGGCTGAACTGATCACAAACATTTATCGAATAATATTTAGTATGAAACTATGAATATCTTCCTAATATGTACAATACATTTTGCAAAGACATCACCCAACAGTTGCTGTTTAGAAAATCTCTCCTGAAAGATAAAGCTATGCTGTACTTAATATTTTTATTTCTTGATATTTTATGGATGCAATATCAAACACACGCATGCCGACACATCTGCATACATGCGTGCTAAGAAACACAAACTTTGACACACATACAATCAATATAAATAATTAATTCATGCTTACTGTGCATTGATGGAGTGAAATCCTTTTCTAAACAATGGCATTCAGATTCATGACAAAGTTCTATGTCATATTTATCATGGATGCGAAATAATTCAGAGCTAACTTTACAGACACCACTGTGACTCTGATTCATCACCACAAGCGGACACAAGGAAATGGGTTTCCTAGAGATAAAAACAAACAATAACAGACCATTAAACACAAACATTACGAAACTTTTACATTTATTTGTGTAATTCTTCATGCAAAAAGTGCAATTACTTTAGATGAACGAATTTCAGGCTGAAGTTGGTGGTGTTGGTCTGTCCCACGGGGTTACCAGTGGTGTTCAACACACAAGTAATTGTTTTCCAATAGTCACTCACACACAAAAATCCATCAACTGTGAAAGAGGGAGAAAAGATGATTGTCATCTACATTTTGACACAATTCTGCGGATCAAATACTGAGTCATCCAGTGGTGGAAGAAATATTCAGATCTCATATTTAAGCAAAATTGTGTGTGTTATTATTCTAAATGACATTATTAGATTGTTAACTGATGCATTACTGTGTAAGCAGCATTTTGCTGTTGGAGCTGGTTGATGTGGAGCCTTTGGTTCCCAGGGATCGGACGATTGAAGGGGGAGGATAGAACAAAACACAGTTGTGCTAAAGTATTTTTTATTATAATTTCTATAATATATATATTTTTTTATGACACATTGGATAATTTTATAGACTATATATTGCGTTTTAAATAAAACCATCTGAGAAATTTAGAAGTGAAATGTCTCTTTTGTGAACCTGATAACAACTAATAAACGTCTGAAATTCACGGGGCCCCATCTACACACTGCTGTTTTAAGGGTTCACGAGCCAAAAAGGGTGGTTTTTAACAATCTATAGTATTTTATAAGCTTATCATATGTTTTTTTTATGTCAAATCTGAAGTTGTAAAGTACCCAGTTACTCCAGCTGTCAGAAAACTTAGTTAAAGTTAAACTTGGTGTAATAGAAGTATAAAATTATATGAAATGGAAATCCTCAAGCAAAGTAGCTGTTACAGTACTCAAGTAAATGTGCTTACTTGCTTTCCACCACTGGAGTCATCAAAATATTACCGAAAGGTTAAAGGTAATCACAGATGACAGATAGCATAATAATGAGATGATATCAATTACAACTTGACATTTGTGTTGTTCAACATTTCCCCCAAACCTCCTCCAGTGGTTAATGACTGGAATGTGTGAGTATTTGATCACAAGCTGAGATATGCCAGAAGCTGCCTTATTAAAGCATTTCCCACCAAATTAGCTCAGAGGAAAACATAAGTGTGTCCCGACAAGTGAGCGGTACCTTTGCAGCAGCTGGTCACCGCAAGGATGCTGGAGCACCAACACAGGAGCAGGAGCTTCATGTCTCTGAGTCGCCACACTGTGGATATGAATAAAACATTTCTTCTTATAGTCTCTCACTCTTCAAAGTCTCATTATATCGACTGCTTCTGTAATATACAAGACATGTATCACTCCAGTCTACGCCAACATTCACACAAGGAAGTTATCCTTCTGTAATATACAGAACAAGTATATCAGATTCACAAACATAATGACATACATGAAGTTTACAATAGAAAATCCACAGCTTCACATTCACAGTAGTGGATGGAAAAGTGCTGTTACCTCGGGGGCTGCCCTGCTGCTGTTGATGTCTCAGATGGTGAATGAGAGCTGGAACTGAGGTTGAACTTATCACTGGTTGCATTACAGGAAGTCAAGCATTTTTTTTTTTTCTTTCATATTTTTGGTTGTTTTTTCTGCATGTGCTCTTGCTTGTGATCATAGTGCCAGTGAAACAATTTAACCTCATTTAGACTGAATATAATTCTGTTTCTTTTCTATTTGATATACGGTGTAGTGTTGTCCTTGAGATTGTACTAACTTAACTTAAATTGTGCTTTAATGTCACTGATTTCAATTACGTTTATGTTAAAACATGTATTTTTATGATCAACCCCAAAAGTTTCCTCTTTTTTTACTGGAGGGATGAACACCTTTTTACAGGAAATACTGTACAGTATGAACAATATTTCCTTATTTGCTATTTTTTAAAGTAAAGTTAAGTCATCCTTTATTGATCCCTGTAAGGAAATTCATTTTCTGCAGTTAACCCATCCTAGGTGTTAGGAGAAGTGGGCAGCCTTTTACTGACCTTTTGAAGAATTTTTTACATTTTTAAAGATGTCTGTGATTGCTTCTGATGCTGTTTGCACGTGTACGTCTTAACTCTGTTGGTTGAAATGTAAATTTACTCTATATCCATATTAATGTGTATCATGTTGATTTGATTTCTGTCTCTTGATCATTCTTGCTATGAAACTGGCCGTCTGTCCGTCCCTGCTAACCCTTGGGAATCCATTCTGTTATGGATTTCCTTATCTGACTGCTGACTTGTTTGGGCTTTGCTACACTCACATACTTGCTTCCTATGAAGACAGTGTAACCAGGTTTCTTTCCACCACTTCCTGAATGTGACACCCCTTGAGTGCACATCAACGGGTCCTTTCTGCAGAAAGCTTAATAAATACTCAAAAGACTGATTCAGAGACTCTTGTATCAAGATATCCACCACATGGTATTTGTCCTGCTGCACTCAGGCCTCCTGATCTCGATGAGATCCTGCTAAGCCCCTCTTACCAAACCCACAACTTAGACCTGCAGCAGCAGGAGTCAGTTGCCCTGCGCTCTCCAGGGCGTGAGCCTCACAGAGACTGATCCCCCCCGCTGCGACTTGTCTTCTCAAAGACGCCCCTCCACTGCTTCGCGGCCGCAGAACCAGAGCGCCTCAAACTTCAGAGGCATGTACACAAACTACGCCTGTGTGCCCCTCAAAAGTCCTTCCCCACTATTTGTCATCATGCCTGTTTGCTGATCGAACATGATGAGCCCGGACCTGTTGTTTTGCATTATACGCTGCTTCAGGCAAGGGAGGTTTTGGAAATGTATCACAAGTTGCAGGATTTTTGGCTTTTGTCAGGCTTTTCATCCTGACTTTTCATCACTTGATGTAAAGCTCTTATTTTGGAAGTCGCTTTGGATAAAAGCGTCTGCTAAATGCCTAAATGTAATGTAATGTAATGTAATGTTTTCACCAAGAACGCAGAATCTCTCCGAAAAAACTTTTGATTGGCTAAAGTCTCCCGTCACGGGCTAGCTTATCTGAAGCCAGAAAACAGAACCAAGAGGAGGGGCTGATGTAGAGGTTTGCCCTCAGACCACTTAAAATTGCAATAAGCTGCAGGGTTAATATGGCATTTTAGCCCAGTGATGCCAAAAGAAAACTGTCTTCCCAACCTTTAAAGAAAGCTTTTAATAATAATAATGTACTGCATGTTTATTCAAGTAATGGAACTCTCTAAACTTGTCCTGAAGGGTTGGACACCATTGCAGCTTCCCCCGGCAGTGTGGTTCTATCAAAGTCAAGGTCAAAACACATAATGTGGACATGCAGTACTGTACCTGGAGTTCACTCAGAGCAACATGAACAGTTTGAAGAACCTGGCAAGCTGCAAAAGGTTGATAATTATTAATACACACAATTATTTCTTCATTACGCTAAAACCCACAAAATAATAAAATAATGTAGCCACGGCTACTGAAGTCTTATGCAGCTTGTTAAAGTCATACGTAAGTTAGTTTTACATAACCTTCAAAGTCCCCCTCCACTCAAACACTTGTTGTTACTCGGATGTTTGACCTTCGCCGTGCAGGATGATTGCATGTGCAGTTAAGACACCAGAAGATGTGTTCACATTCATTTGCTAAAATATTTTCAAAATCAGAAGCGGGAGCACGAGATGAACAAGAGGAAGCAGATTGCAAGAAAACCCATGTTCTCAGAAAAGCTACATTTACATCTTTTTCTCTCTTTCTGAACCCAAACCGTTTGTTTTTCACAATAAGTTGACGTTCACGTTATCTGCTTTCGTTGCCTCGGAGAAAAAAAGAAGCAAAAAAAAAGCATGCTGATGAAACACAAAAATTCAGTGTGTGACTGCACTTTATCTTCATAATGATTTCAATCCAGTGTGATGAAGTACAGGTACAGTGATATATAACATCAACCATGCTACTGTATGTACAGACTGCACTCTATGTGAATAAAGATTTGATTTTTATGATCAAAATGGTTTAATTGGGTCAGAAGGTTGTGGAAAGGGAAGACGTTAGTGAGCTGCACTTCCCCCTCCCACTGCTGCTGCGACCAGAAGCCCTTTCACTAGGAAAAATCCACCCTCAGACACTCTTACACTATAAGATATGACCAGTTAATGATGTTCACCAAAACCTGACAAATGTGTACCTTCAAACTCAAAAATATCCTGATGTAACTACAGAAAAGCAAAGAAAAGCTGTGTTTAGGGTGACCTTTCCCTAGCAGGACGGTAAACGACTGCTGTGCATGTACAGTAACTTTATAAATCTGAAACATACCATTTGGTAAAAGACAACTAATATCTTCCTCAGACATTGTAACTCGAGGTAGAAGAAGAAGAGATTGTCGAAGCTCGTCTTGCACGTTTCTCCACTTCCCTCCGATGAATTGGGTCAAGGCTGGAGAAACGATTGTTTATTTGAGTTTACAGATGATAAAAAGTTGCTTGAAGTTTGTCCCTTTTTACTGACATTGCACAAAACAGTGGTTACAGTGGTTGCTGACAAGAAAAACAGACATGATCAGAAATGTTGATAAGGCAGCATGTGTGCTGGTGCAACAAGCTAATGAAGCATGCATGAAAACATTAAGTTGTATATAAAGTGACAACAATGACAAAAAGCAGGCTTCAGCAGGATAAACCTGGGAACATGTTGAAGGTTTGTGGAGTCTGGAGGTTCCCATCAGAATAATTAGACTTTCTAAGTGCACCATTATGATCTTTATTTAACAAATTAGCATCCAAATGATCCATTAAAAACAAAAACATCTAAACATTTAATTCCATTTCCTCTTTCTGTCGTTAAATGATTGATCAATAATTGATGGACTGATAATTCAATACTGAAAAATATTATTAGTATTATGTTGGGATACTCCAGTCTCCATTCATGCAAACATACATTAAAAGCAAAAAACACAATAAACAAAGAAATCTGGCTATATACATGGCACAAACAGGATATACAGGATGATATGCTGAGCACGTACTTCCAATTAACTTATAATCCAAGTGCATTTTCTGGAAATGTCAACACTAACGTCCATCTTTTAAATACGTGTCCCACTGCACCACAAACTGTAACTGTGGCAGTAGATCAGCAAAGATAATCACTGTGTTTCGTGGAGTTCGTTGCTAGAGTCTTCTTGAATAGTGCTACATATCATCCACTGCTTGACATAGTTAGAATTTGAGCTTCTGTGCTCATGAAATATATCAGAGTCCATCTGCTCTGCTATGTTTGAGTCCGAGGCTCCGGGGCTGCTGCACTCTCCGAAGCCACTGTCCACGGTGTCCAGGTCCACGTGAGGGTAGCCGTCTTCTGACTGCTCGTTAGACACGAACGAGTCAAGCGACACCCTCTCCGGCTCTCCAAGCTGGAAACGTGGCCGAAAGTCATTGGATATTTGGTTTTCATGGTGCGGTAATCTCCCACTTTGTCTATCCAACCTGGACACCTGAGGTGCCTCTAAATCATAGCCCGCGTGTCCTCTGTCGTCTCTTTCAAACGAACCAAAGCTTTCTCCATCTTGGTAACTTCTGAGGGTGTTGACAGAGCTCCGCGACACGTCTTCCTCCTCGAACTCTTCTTCTCCAGACAGGGTTACGGTGTGGATGGAGATGTGTCCGGTGGAGTGGCCGGTGCCCCGCGAACTGTTGCCGTCCTGGAAGAACATCAGCGAGTTGCTGTGAAGCTGCAGCGTGTGCGGGAACTGACCGCCCTGTTTCGCCTCGCTGTCCTCGCCGCGGCGTTGTTTCTCATTGTCCCACAGGAGGACGTCGTGCTGCTTCTCGCTCATCATCTGCCCGTGCGAGTTGACCTTCAGGTAATCGTACTCACTGAAGACGGGTTTCACCCACTCCTGCAACAGAGCAAATGGAAGAGATTAATCTGGAGTAGAGGCCTAAATAAATGGAAACACTGGCCTATGAATGTTTAGGGGAGTAGCTGCTGATGTGCCTACTTGCTGAGAGTGATGATTGAAACCACTCTCATGTCTGTACAGTAATCATGAAGCTGGCGCAAAAAGACTGGAAGCAGAACCAGAACTTACTTGAACTAACGAGAGTAAGAAAAGCAGTAAAAACACAACTTGTCATTTTCATACTTTGGTTAAAGCGTTGGATTAACAAGCAAGATATAACGTGTTCAAGCCTTTAGACAGGCTTCCTGTTTCTCATCTATAAGCTAAGCTAACTGGCTGCTGGCTGTAGCTTCATTCTCAGCACAACAGTGTGAGAGCCTTTTCTATGTGCACATTCAAAAATGAAGTGCATGTACATTTTCAGTATGTGTTCAACCAATAATGCTGCTTGTCGGAAGTGTGGTTTAGAGACCCGGTGTGTAATGTGTATTACTTTCACACTGTTTCACATTCAGCTGCTACTGTAAAACTACATCTAACAGTTAGGCCAGCACAGACATAACATGATGCTGGTATAGACATCATACATCATGGACATCAGTTCTAACTAACATCTGATTATCTGAACCGACTTGTGTATATGTTTAAATAACAACGACATTTTCTAACATTTCATTGAAAATATTGCTATTTTTGGGATTAAACAAGAGCATTTTCTGAGTCTAGCTAGTCTATAATTGTCTCTTTTACTTAGATGCACCTTTAATGTGTGACTCTCCCCGCAAATCGACACAGTTTTTACATCAACACACATTCTGCTGAAATGTAAACCCTGTGCAGCAACTTGTGGCCTCCATTCAGCAAGGCGATGCCCAGATAAGCATGAATCGGTCTCTTTACGTAAAGGCCACCACATCCTGAGGTACAGAGCTCGACAGCATCACTGGCTTGTCTCTGATCGGCTGAGAAAACGCATGCAGACTGCACCACAAGCGAGATAGGGCAGTCAAACTAGAACAATCATTCTGAAAGATATGGCTCAGCCTGTCGCAGAGATTCTCAAGTCGCGAACAGAGAGTACAAATATAGCAAATGAAATGTCTTTCAAAGGTGACAAGGATAATACTTCACACCTGTCACCGAGCACTAAAAACACCAGACGTGTTGTTTCACTCTCACACTTTCTGCGTTGCATATTACTGCACTCGATTCAGGATGATGTAATAGAAGAGGTTGCATATATGTCATTTGTAAACATTTAAGTGAATTGAAATCCAGTTTGATGATTTTGAGAGCACAATATTCACGTTTGTGGAAATATAAAACTGAATCTAAATCTAAACTATGAGCGAGCTCTTATTTTGAAAGCGTTGTGGACCAAGCATTTATTGTGAGTCATCAGAACATGGAAACGGTTTGATGACAGATGGAGATTTAGTGAAAATTCAGATGCCAGTGTGGAGAAGGCTCAGCAGTATCTGTACCATCATCCTACACTGAACTCCTACGGAGCAGATTAGATTGTTAGATTATCGTCCACTAATTAAGTCTTCAAAAAAAGGCAAACTACAAATGTTCTTTATGTCTTCTATAAACAGTCATCAGCTACGCCTTTTATACAGCATGCATATAAAACAAACAGAAAGAAGTCGATTTTCTTCCAGAAGCCATAAGACTTGTGAAAAGCTGATCAATACTGTGTATTGATTGATAAAAGACACTTTCTGACACTGTGCCTTTTGCCCCACAGCCATTATATCTCCTATATCTCTTACCTTCACTCTATCATATTTTGTTCCATAATCATATGATGAATACGTGTTTTGTGGTGTTTATGCTGCAGTTAACAAGCTGTCCTTGCACAGTGAAGCAAAGTACAACAAAGCAGTGCTTAATAAAGAACTTTCATTATCTCTGCTAGCACTCCTGCTCTCAGAGCACGTTCCCTGTGTTATTTGATGCAGTAACGCGCTCTGCTGATCAACGTTTGCAACTGCACACAGACGTCAAGCTACAGGGTTGGTGGAGGTTTTGACAGAATTCCCCCGACACGGATGTTGTGATGATATTGTAAGGACGACTATTGGTGTTTATAACAGATGCAGTATTCAAACTCAACAAAACTCTAAGAGCAATCACAAGTGAGACACAAACTAAAACTGTCTGATAGGTGCAGAAAACTATACACCTGTTGATCCTTTAAGACCAGGGAAACCTCAAAAAACAACAACAATACCATAAATATGATACCAAACAATACTACATATAAGCAACACTCCGATCTGGTGGAATGTCTATTTACTTTGTTCTGAAAGTCACAAAACCTGATCGGTTCCTTAACAGCTGTCTCTGATTGGGCACCAGGTAAATACCGTTACCATTATATACCACACATATTTCAATGTTATTTTAGGTATTTTTTCATTGAACATAATCAGTCTCTCTGGGTGTCAAAAGACTAATTAGGGGAAAATATTAAAACGTGATGGAAAAGATAATCATAAAAAACATCAGTAAGACAACGAAAAAAATGTAAACCACATAATTCTCACTTTGTGGCCCCATCGAGTGTTTTTAATACCAATGACACATAAAAGATCTGAAATAGCTGTACCAGGGGTATTTTCCACAGGGGCGGAACAGGTCGGGCTGTCTACCCACTGCATGTCACATGAAAAACGAAAAGCCTCTTGAAGCCCCTGCACACTGAGTCATTCACATCATGGAGGCCCTTAAATGTTAAGTGAAGGGAAAGTCCCACCAAGAGGGGTCCAGGTGTGCCGAAACCACCTCTTGGGCAACACCTGCTGGGCCAATTTGGAAATGACACACAAAGCCCACTGAAGTGAGTTTGTTTTGCTTTCTCTTACCTTGAAGTTCCCTTCGTAGTTCTGGTAGAGGGGCTTGAAAAAGTCGTTTGGAGTGGGGAAGTACGTAATCAGCTGGAATTTTCTCTGCAAAAACCTGAAAACAAATTTAGATAACGATTTGAGGAAAACAACAGAAGCAGATAATGAAAAATAACATGACATTTATAATTCAACTGTGCTGTGTCACTTTTTATGAAGTGAGCCTCAGTGGTAAGAACTCACTCTAATATGTATATATATTATTATTATTATTAGTTTATTAAATAGTAAGAATTGCAATACATATTGAAGCATTTAGTCCCTGTCCTACTAGTTTTGCTCTATAATAAGTTCTGTCTATTGATTACTGATAATGATACTTCACATCTTCTCTGCTCTGAACATGAGAAATAATCCCCACTGGAATACACTGTAGATCACCTCTGGTAAACAGATACGTATGCGCAGGTGTTGTTGTATTCCTGATGATTTGTGATGCACGTTTGGTCATATTTTAGTTTGTTGTTTATTGCTTTTGGGGCTGGTGGGACAATAAAGTGTCTTCTATTGTATCCAACTGTCCTGCAATTGCAGTTTGTGGCACTGTTGAACTCAGAGGTGTTTGTCATAATTTGTCTACCCTCATTGATATAAAAAGCAGAGGGCACAATATTGGAAAACAACTGCAAGTGTAACACAGTACAAATCAACAGCACCACAAACGGCAGCCTCTCTAAAACACTGTAGCTTTCACGGAGGTAGGATTAGTTTTAGCTCGGTGCACCTCATAAACAGGCTGCTGAGTGAATATCACAGATGTCTGCAAAGCACATGCAGACTGCATATGCTGCTACTACTAATGAGATTCACTGCAAGGAGCTTATGTAAGCTGTGCAGTGAACCAAAACCAAAAGGTGAAATCATTACAGCTCACAGAAGCCACCTGCTTACATCATCCTGTAAAATGAACAAAAACAAGCAGAAAGTGTTAAGTGCCAACTTAATTTACTCTTTTGTGTTCTTTTTCTTTTTCTTGAAACTGTGTGCCCTTGAAAAGCGTGGTGTTCTCAGTTCTCTGACACTGATGCTCTGCATGACTTCCTATATCTGCTAGCCATTTCAGTGCAAAGTGTCGCTGCACGTAGAGCACAGCAGTGGTTTCTCTACATGTGGGAGGTGATGCCAGGAAAGTCTAGATCGAAGCAGTAAGTCCTTTGCTAAGCATTTACTGGAAGGCAAAGTGTTGCTGACCTTAAGACTTCATTTGCTTTCACTTTGCTAAGTTATTTTTCTGTGCAGTGAATGCAGATTCAATTGTGTAAATGCAAAAGGTAATTTAACGGTTAACACGATTGGCTATGCTATATTGGCTAACTATAATAGTCGAGGCAGCCAAATGTATTTATTTCTGCAGGTTTCTTCCAAAGATTGTGTGCGTTATTAACCATTATCAAGCCACGTTTTGAGTAGCGAGTGTACTTGGAGGAGACGAAAGCAACTCTGGTGTTCACAGTACTCACGGTTTTTGTTTCCAACCCAGCAACAGGAGACCAAGGACAAGAAGAATGGGCACAAAGACGAACAACCACAAGGTATTCATTCCTGTAAAGCAGACATAACATATAAAACATGTACTGTACTCTTCCTGTTTCTGAAATGTTCGTATGAAGGATCGGTGCAGAAAAACACACTTTTATGATGGTCTGAAGCGTAACAACACGTCAAAACAACATCTGTGCGTGGCCTCAACAGTGTGATTTAGCATGAGACAAATCTTGGATTATATAGTGGTTCCAGGCTGGAAAGTACAACGCTCCTCTACCTTCAATCTCTGCAGGTGGGCCCGTGGTCCTCCATTCTGCAGTGGAACTCCACTCGCTCCAAGGACCCTCATAGAGAATCCCGGGGCGCATTTTGGCCTTAACATCCACAGTGTAGTTGACATGCGGTCGCAGCTTCTCGTGGTCCAACAGAACGTGCTTTTCTTCCACTACAAGGGAATGAGCCGGATCCTGTCAGAAAGGAATTCAAAAACACAACAGCTTTGCATGGGAGTCGCCAGCAGAGACACCGCCTCTCAAGTCTAATTTGTTTTTGTTCACACATTACCTTTGACAAGTCCTGGCTTTCTCTCAAGCGCACAGTATAGGTGAGATCGTCGTTTTTGTTGTCGTGGTCCCAAGAGATGTTGTAGAATCCATCAGTGCTTGTCACTTGAACATCGAAAGGAGGCAGGAGTTTCACTGTGAAAGTAAAGTCCCACGGGGACATGGGGAATATTGTGAAATTGAAAAACATTTGTCTGCCAATAATACTCTACACCACAAGTGGCAGTTGAACAGCATTTTTAGCTTTTGTCTTAATCTGGAGGGTGAAGCAGGTGGGTGGGCGTGTGCTACCAAACGACGAGTGGGGTAAGTTTGGAAAGTTGCCAGTATGATTCTTGCCATCTCTGGATTTTCTAAACTTTTTAACAAAACTGAAAATGCTGTGCAGTACAGTCCTTTATAAAGACTATTCAAGGTAGCTGTATTCAAGCGGAAAGAGGAAAAATGTTTGGTGTTTTACAAGCATCAGAAATGTGTAAAAAAATAAAAAAATAAAAGTGAACCACGTTGACACACTGAACATGTTGTATTTAACGCAATTGCTGCTGTCTGTGACCTTTTATACATTTCTGTTATCCCTCATCTGTTTAGCAGAAATGATGAATGCTGAAATGTCAAATTACGTAGTTATTATCAGTTTAACTTACCCACATCACTCAATGCCCAGATTAATGACTCATTCGTAATTCTTTCATCTCCTTGTTGACTTGCTGACGCAGTGCACATTGTTCCAATGGACGCGACATCATCCAGCATGTCTGGATACATCACGCACCACGATTGAGGTGGTTTGACCTCACAGCTGCCATTTACCTCAAGATCTTCACCTCTACGACAGACAAACAGTGTGTAAACATCTAAGCTGCAGTTTTTGTTAGTGTGTTTCACGTAAGCACAAGTCCCCTCCACGTATGCAGCTGCCAAAAGCTCCCAACGATATCTAAACCGGCAGCAAAAAATGATTTGTTCATTATCAATTCATCTGCAGATTTATTTCTCAATTAAATAAATTATCCTTTTCTCTAGAAAGAAATAAAGTCCGACAATAGTGAAAACTGACAGTTAGAATTTCCCATGGCCAAAGGTGACGTATTCAAATTGATTATTTTGATTTACAGTCCAGTTCCAAGAAAAGCATCTTCTTTTTTTTTGCTTGAAAAGTATTTTGATTAATTCGTAATCAAAATACTTTTCAGTTCGGTCTTTTCTGTAGTTCAGAAACAGTGTGGACATTACATTGTTTGTCCACCAGGGAGCACTTACAACTTTATTTATCAACTGTATAAAGTCCCGCTCTCACATTTCTTGGTCGCAATCCTTTAATAAAGTTTGTTAATGTCAACTTTTATGTTAAAAAAAACAATTCACAGTATGTAATGTAGTCGGCTGTTATTTAATTTTTTAACTCTTAAACACTGATAAACTTTAAATGATGAAATCAGTGAAGTGTGTTAAGTACATATACTAATATTACTGAGAGCTCAATCTTCAAAATGACTGCGTGGTGATCCTCGTCATGATTAACTGTAATTTTAGAGGGGGAACTCAAGAGCTAGCTCCCAGAATAGCATCTGAATTGAAGCTAGTGGTGCATTGATGAAGTACTATATTATGCACCAACATAATTAATTAACAGTGGCACTAAAGACAGCTTGTACCTGCAGTTGACTGTGAGGACAGCTGGATATGTCGGCGCAGAGCCCGAGCAGGAACAGTTCAGTGAGACGCTGTAGTCCGTCGAGCAGACGACGTCGCACGAAGACGTGGCTGCAGCAGAAAAGAAAACGTGCGGCCGATTACACAAGGTTGCATTATAATTTAACATTCATGCTCTATGGACGTCTAATTCTTTAAATCAGTCTAACTTGGCCACACCATCACGACAATCACACAACAATGTTTACGTTCATCTTACATCAAGTGGGGAATTACCTTTAGAAATCCATACCAGTCAAGGAGACAGAGATTAGATAAGACAACTTACCACCATGAACAAACGAAGTGAGGGCCCACAGCAACAATAAGAACGCAGGTGTTAAAGCCATGGGGACGGCCCACCGTTATCAGCCGCGGGTTAGACAGGAGGAACACAGCAGCTGAAACTAAACACAGATATACTCGTTATATTGGTTAGTTATCAAATCCACTACGCCTCTACAATGTGGTAAACATCATCATTAGCAAACATCAATAATTAAATACATTTATATAAGAGCATTGACGCTTACTAGTCAGAATTAAAAAAAGGTTTCTAAATGAACAACAAGTGATCTCTTAAACCAGCTAAACATCTAAAAAAAAACATTTCTAGTACGTTTAAAGAAACAACCGTCTTACCTTTTTTAAATAAAAAAGAATTCTGCCACTTAATCAGTCAGCAAGCTAACAGAGTCGCTGATGCACTGACGCCTGTGAGAGAACGTTTAGTGGAACAATGTTCAGCGAAGGCGTCATCACAAGTGGTGTGACTAAGGATGTGGTTTCAGACCCTTTGAGCGGTGTCTGTGTGGTGCCTTCCCACCACATCCACGCTGCTGCTATGAATATGCAATAGTTAACTATAGCGGGGGGGGAAGTCAACAGGAAACTGAAGCAAAAATACTAAATAATTAAGTCATCATATTTGTGACGCCTAAATAAAAGGGGGGGAAAAAAACAGCAGGTTTTCAGCTTTCAATTTTCAGTTGAGGAAATGACAGACATACAGATATATTGATAAACAACCTTCCCTTTTCTAATTGTTTGACTTTTGACCTTATTATTTGCGTTCGACTGACTCTCACAAAATGTATTAACTATCACAAAGCACCTCCTTGCTCATATCATTTTTAATATTTACTCAAAACACGACCAATACAGGTTTCAATACCGAGATGATTGTAAACTCTGACACCAGAGATGTTTTTTGATCCCTTTCAAGAGACCCTCATTATACACCTACAACGTACAATAACAGTTTATCAGGGGGTTTTAGTAGTTTCCAGCAGTGCGTCTTGTGTGAAGCTAAATGAGTCACAGCCCTGCTGTGGAGCCCCTCAGAGGTCACTTGTAATAACAAAATTAGCTCTGTGTTATTAACTCAGAGCCTTTTGAGCTAGACGTACACGTTCTCCACCAGGAGTTGAATCATAAACTTTGTGATTTATGTGTTTATAATGTGCCATCTAAACTATATCACAGCAGTTTTGGTTGCTTTGCGCAATGGCTGGGCCTTTGTGGTAGTATTCAAATCACCAAGTAGGTGTGCAGACGTGTCCCTTTTAATGTCACTGTCTCTGTACTAGTCAGAGCCAAATGCCATTCTCGCACACAAAAACTACACAAAGCTTAGCACCTGCACTGCTTTGCCTTTGGGCCAGGTTAGTGGTACGTGAAACAAAATACCGCCTTTGTGAAGCTGTTCCCACCATCTGTCTTGTGCGAGGCGCTGGTCTTAAAACTGGGGCGCTGCACTGCGCAGTTAGTTGATATACTATTGTGATAATGGATTAATTGTGTAAGTTATATTTCGAGGACAATGCCAAACATTTGATATAACATTTATTCTTATTGTTCTGAATGTCACTGATGCTTTTCTTTGCCCATGTAAAGCCCTTTGAATTGCATGTGTTTGAAATGTGCTGTCAAAATAAAGCTGCCTTGCCTTGACTGGCCTTAACATGCATTTTCAGTTTCAAATATTAAAATGGATGAATTCAGAAAATAATGAGCAGATTATCGGCAGGTAATGCCACTAATGATTAAATGGGTTAAATGGAGAGGACTAATTTCCCCATGAGGATTAATAAAGTATAACAAAATGTGTTATTATTGCATTACGTGGTAAGGTACTGACGTGGTTGTGTCTGGCTGCTGTTGCTCTGTCATTAATCTGCAGCGTGGGTGCAGGTTAGTTCTTAAAGTCAATTCCGGTGGTCTCAAAGTTGTTTACAAGATGTGCCTAAAGCATTTTACAGCTGCTGTCTTGTACAAACACTTCACCGCCACTAGAGGTCAATGGAAGTGAGGTTTAACCTGAACCTGCTGCAGTTTACAGTTCCTCTGTTCTGTTTTGAAACACTGCAAATTCATGTATTTAACTTTCAATGATGTCAGGTTATTTAACACATTTATTTTTACTGTTAAAACACACCTACCACATGCGGCAGAAAGCACGGTTTTAACACATGAGCAGACAGAGAGTGCAGATTTCAGCTGACGGTCTTCTGCTCACAACAGAGGTTAGCAGTTGTCCAGTATTGTTACAATGTCCTATTGGACAGCGTGAGTTCCCATCCGTCTGCAGCAGCAGTCCAGAAGCACTTTTTAAGCCCAGTATAAAGGGTCTTGGGTGTGACGTGGATGAAAGTCTATGGTGTAACGTAAATGACAGGATATGGAGTAGTAAACAGGCTGCCGAAAATATTTTGTTATGAGATGCTCAGCTTTGTTTATTTCCACTAAATGGCTGCGGATGTGAACTTGTGATTTGATTCTGTGTTTAAAAGAAGGCTGTTTGTCTTTCTGCCGTCTCGAGTGAGTGGGTTGTCGCTGTTTCTGGTGATTGTATGTTCAGTTTTGAGAACACAAGTTTTAAAGGCATTTGTTTGCTGTTTTGCAAACTTGTTCCGTAACTAAGATATTTAAGGTTGCGCTGATTTGACCTACTTTATATACTGTTGGGTATTTTAATCTACAGCAAGGCATCATATTCTGTATGGTCAGCATTATGCTTGAAGCGCTCTAAAAGGATCTCTAAAGCTGTTTTCAGCTTTGTGACTTGTTGTCTCAACACATGTTGTGAATGTGATCCTTCAGTTTATCACAAACACTCATATTGAAAAATCCCCAAATCTGGAGATACGTTGTTTTCACAGGACATGATCTGTGTAATGTGTAATCTAAAAATTAACTAGCAACTAAAGCTGTCAGGCAAAATGTAGTGGAGTAGAAAGTACAAAGTTGCATAACATGAAAATACTTAGTTACATTCCACCCCTGCAGGCCGGGTCAGTTAACCTGAGTACGGACTGCAGTAAAATTTAAAATTTTTTAAGAGTGAAATTCAAGCACTTTCAAGGTTCCTAAACCAAACATGTCCAGACTCTCGAAGCCTTTATCATCATATCTAAATTGTCACTATAAATGCGATGAGATGACAAATATGACGACGGGATCGTTTCATTTGCATAATAAAAGATTTCTGGTCTACATGAGTGATTGTGCAGATGAAACATCATATTGTGTTGAAAATCAAAGAGTATATTCAAATTCAAGCATATTCCTAACTTTGAAAACACAACGGTTCAAATGAAGCGTTTTCCAAAGTTTCAAGACTTTGTACCTCCTCGTCATTTGTGTACAACGTTGTCAGCTGCAGAATGAAAGCAGTATTAAAGCGCAGGGGTAATAGATGATGTGACAAACACATTGTTAGCTACAAATTAGGAAATGTTGAGGTCCAGGCAGCTACTTGAAAACAAGGAAAGAAATTAGGTGTGTGAGTGATAATCTACCTTTGTTCATTAGATGCTGCAGTTCTCCTCTCACACATCTCCCATTTGACAGCCTCGATGGCAGGTTGCTGCTCTGACATTACTGGCGTTCACTTGAGGATAGGAGATCTATGCTGCTGAAGGACTACATGAACTGCGGAGGTAGCAGAAATGCCATCTTTCCACTCTGCAGAGACTGATGAGAGGCGTTGCTGTTTCAAGACAGACACAGAGAGAGAGAGAGAGAATTGATGTTTGTGAGGACCGTGTCTTCACATGAGGGAAGTGTGCATGTCTCAGTCTACACTGAGACATCAGTGTAGACTGACCACACTGCACTGGCCAACAGCCTTTCTGAAAAAACTGGCTGTCAAACAGTGAATGATTTCCCCTCTGATGTGGAGGTGAGGATTTTACTCAACAGGTTCAAGGGTGTTAAAACCTCCAATACGCTTAAAAAATCTGCTAACCACATAAAAACAAAACATCCAATAAATTATATCAAATTTTATTCTAAATAAGGGTTTAGTGGAGTACAACGGGGCTTTTCAGGTGCGCCTCAATTTACGTGATTAATCTTGGGGGAATCTTCTGGAATTTCTTTCTTTTTTTTTTTTTTTTTACCCCCAAGAGAAAATCAGTAAAACTACAGATTTTTGTTAAACCCTAATGACTGACACGCACACCTACCTAATTTAAGTAACGGGAATACAATAGAAGCACATTACTATCCAAGCATGTACTCACTGGGAAACTCCGTTGTGACTTGCTCGTTTCGTTTTCTCAACGCAGCCTCTCTCTGATCTGAATCGCTCGAGTCCTCTGTTGTCATTTCGACATCGCTCCTACTTTAACTCAACTTATCCCTCTCGTACAACATCCGGAGGATACTAATGTAACGTTAGCATCACTTATAGAGTCCACTAAAGTCGTTATTGTCAACTTTTACCGCATATAAAAAGGAGAACTTGATCTTTTGTAGCGTTCAATTCCTATGCTAACTGTTAGCTGGATAGCGTAGCACCCCTTTTTCCACAACAAACGGGATACTTTGACTGCGAGCAAATAAATGTCGATTTTGAAGCTTTGCTATCAATAGCAACAAACATCTAAGATGTGGAAGAAGCAACTAAGAAGGGAAATAAACAACTAAGATGTGAAAGAAACAATTGAGAAGTGAAAGAAACCCCAGTCTCCACGGCAACAGGCAACAACGACTTCTTCGTGTCCGTTTATTTGTGCTCACAGACGTTGTACACCCACAGCGCTTGCATGTGGTCGTATCCCGGTACTACAATTTAATAGTGTGCTCGTCAGGTGGAAAATAACTCCGGAGGCTACGTTTAACAGCCTATGCGATGAAGTTTGACAGATATATTACAAAAAAACGCATACAATATATAAAAATATGTATATCTATTAGATCAGTACAATATTTACAGTTTAAGGCCGATCACACAGGAAGTAGTGCTCTCCTGACTGAAACTCTTATTGCTCAGACGCAAAACAAACAACATGTGGTTTGGAAACGCAATTTGTTCAATAACCAAGAGAGAGAGAACTGAGAAAACCTACATCTGCATTCAGAAATGTGTCCAGAGTGATCACTGTAAAATGAACCTTATTATTCACAATACTTTGCATTTCATCAAAGTTCTTCTAAATTTCTCCTGAGTTAAAATTTTGATGCAGGACCTTCACATTTAATGCAGTAAATGACTCAAATACTCTGAAGCCAAGAGGTGACACACAAATGTGCTTTCTCTTTTACAATGGAAACAATACTTAAAAGAATGTATGTATGTATTGTATGCCATTTAAATGTATATAGCTCTTACAATTATCACTTATTTAGTAAATTCACTGGGAGGGACAAATGTCATCAGTGCTATGTTACTCATCTAACGTGCTTGACATCTTCCCATGAAACTAATAAATTATAAATCACAATTTCAGACTTAGAATATACTCTTAACTTAACACTTAGCATCTATCAGTTAACTGGCAGTGTACCTACAAGGTCTAAAGAGAATGGATAAAATATATAGACGTCAATTTTAAGGATTAAAGGATTACTGCAACACTAAATACAGAACAGTCGTATAATAATACAGTCTGCATCCTCTTTACTCTAGTAAACACAATATATTTATATCTTCTTGATATCTTTGTGGTTTTCAAAATAAGTATCTGTTTTCTAATTCTTCAATTTCTAATACCTAAAGATACGATCATGTTTTATTGATTCATGGATCCTCACGTGTCATCTGTATGTACATAGTGTTCCATAATATAGCAAAACAATACATCATAAAATGCTTCAATTGTTTCAAATGGAGTTTAGTGTGAGGCTGCACCACAGAGCATCTCAGTGTGCAACAGTAGATGATTTGCTCCACTGGAGGGCAGTATAGATGTTGTTGCACTTCAGGTAGCTTGTTTACTCTCATCAAAAAACTAATCAAATACATTTCAACTTACAAAGTCCCAACTACTATTTCCTCAGTTTGCCTTTGAATGTTACTGTTTGTTTTATGTAACTATTTTTATTTGTTAATGAGCCCATCATGTCTTCATTGTTGCCTTTGCATCATTTCAAACTTATGAAACTCTGGACAACTCCAGTTGGATTTGTGAGATTTCACTGCACTCCACAGACTGTGATACCCAAATTATATATAATCTTATTAGCAGTTAAAGCAGTTAAAATATAGATACAGTAAACATGCAAGAACAATGATCTTAAACGATCTTAAGCAAAACTATTCCAATAGTCCATGCTCTATGGCACCCACTTGTTAGCACGTACAAGAGAACAGAAAAAACACAATCATAAAGAGTGCAAAAACAGAGTTACAACAGGTATGTTTGTGACCTTTTTCCAGTTTTTTGTCACATATTAGAGGGTGCTCCTTGGGGCACAGTGTGTGTGGGGGGGGCTTTGTTCTTTCTAGTAGAGGTGGCTGAAACAGCCCTCCTCAGGTTGAGAAGGGGTTTATTCCCTCTCGAGGGCTGCAGGCTCTCGTCGAGTTGTTCTGTGAAGTGACCCGCACACTGAAGCAAAGTGGTGGAGGTGTCTTTACCGTGAGGGTGGCGAGGGAGGTGGTGCGGTCACATGTTCAGAGGTGGTGGTGATGGTGGGGGTGAAGAAGTTGACTATGCATGTGTGTGTATGTGTGCTTGGAGGGGGGGTATTTGGGTTGTAGTGGGTAGATATGCAGTCTTGCAGGCAGCTGTGCGTGTGCTTGTCCGTGTCTGAGTGAATAAGGGGAGGAAGGGGGTGGGGGAGGGGAGAGGGATGGGGGGTTCAGGTTGAGAAGTGTTGAAGCATAAAATCGCTCTCTCTTGGTCTCTCTCTGTCTATCTCCCCCCTCTGTTGCTGGGCCAGACGCAAAGCAACAGCAATTTGTGCGATTTCACAGCTCACCGGATCCCTAAAACTCTGACAGCCTTGTGCTGAGGGGGGGGGTAATAAGGGAGGGGAGGAAGAGATGGAGGGATGGAGCGACAGAGGCGATGAATGTAGAAGTGACATTGAAGATGGACAGATTGGAGGATGAGCAGAAGAGATGAGGAGCGCATGGCTGATAAGATAGAGAAGATGTTTCAAGGGGTCAACCGACCGGGGCTCAAAACATACAGGCTTCATCTACATCCTGGCACTTTACGTATTCTACTCCATCCATCTGCTCATGCTTAAAGGTACATTCAGAGACATGAATTAATGATGTCACACCATGTCAAAAATCAAACATTGTAAATCAGTGTACAAAATAACTGCAGGTATTTACAGCCGCTACTCTCACTGTAAAACAGACCTAATGCAGGGTTAAAATGACTAAAAACAAACTTAAGAAGTGGGCGATGGTTTAAGCACAGCTTTTCTGTTTGCCCATGACGCAGGCCAAAGTGACCGTGGTATAAGCAACCCCCAGTTGTGCCTCTCATGTATTTCCATTACACTCGAGTCATGGCGCTAAGCATTTGTTTTTTTGAAAAATAAACACCAGCCAATCTTAGAAACACCCAGAAGGTTGTTATACAACATAACATGGTTCTGAAGACTCTAACCGTCCGCATGAATGAAAAATAAAACGCATTCCGTCAGCGGCACGATAAAACGACCCATTTTCCAATTTGTGACCTAATATTTTTTATTCAGGGTGCCAGAAATTACATATATATTGCTTGTGTTGTACGACATGAGAAATACAGTAATAATACAATTATTAGACAAATATAACTGATAATAAAACTTTGATATTTTGTTTAACATTTTACAAGTTCAGTACAAATATCACCAGGTTTTTTTTCTTTCTGAAAGTCTGATGCTTAGCCCTGCAACATAAATGTATTAGTAATATATGAGAGGCACACATTCAGACTAGGTATATAAGTAATAATACACTTAGAGGAGTCCAGATGTAGAGAATAACTGATTTGGCAGAAGATCATTCTGCTTTGTGCTGTGTTTTGTCTGAGACACCTCATTATGGTATCATCATTTAGTTGACTTAAATAAAAAGGTTACAGAAAGATCGTGTGGCTTTATGTGTCGTCTCTGATGTGGAACCTTTTTGTGCGTAAGGTACCTCTCATCTTCAGCCCACCAAAGAAGGCACTAATTCAGAAAATAACTATCTAAACACCTAATCTCACATTTGGATTATTCTCAGAAGGTCTGTGAGGGCCTTTACTGATTGAAAGTAATCTTGGATTGTGCCCCCTAGAGTGATTTAATCCGTTCATTGTCCATCGTGCCCCTCTTAGCCTTAAATGAAGCTCCAATTGGGTGGCCATTATTTTGACTAAGACATGATTATAGCCCTAAAAATGGGTCACAACCTTAGAGGACCACCACTGACCTCAGAGGACCTCTCAGCAATCTCCATATTAAGTGTTTATTTCCTATTTTGATTTAGCTGTGTGATTCAAAACCTCACGCTCATTGTATTTGCTGGTGCCTCTTGACCTTGGCATCCTATTTGAAAACACGCTGCAACCGAGGGGCAGCAGAGTGTTGAGAGTGACACGCTCATTTCCATGCTGAGGTCATTCAGAAATCTGACCATGCTTGGTGTCAAAGGACAGCCGATACAGAGAGGGAAGTCCTCTCAGGACCAGAGGGAAGAGGGACCAAGAAAGAGAAAGAAAGATGTACTGCAGAGGAGAGATACCAGAGATACCAATTCAAAGAGCAGGAGAGTGTTCTTGTGATAAGAAATGTCACCTGAGTGCTTTGTTTTGCTTGTAAGGTCAAGAGAGAGTTCGAGGAGAGGGGGTATTTGTGTGTGTGTGTGTGTGTGTGTGTGTGTGTGTGTGTGATTGGTGGGTGCGTGAAAGGGGATCAGGACATCTGCGCAGGCTTTGAAGAGGCCAGCCACGGGACAGGAACCATTCTTAATCCCCCAGCTGGGCCTTCAAGAGAGGATTTGGACTTCGGCTCGCCCCCCACAACAGTAGCTGATTGAGCTCCACGGCTCTGATCCCAGCATTTCCATATAAAGCCCCGCATGCTTTCACAGGGCTTCAGAGTCTGACCAGGAAATCCCTGTTACTGTCTACCTGCTATCGGCGATACCTGGCACGGGATCATCCACAGCCTCTAACACATGTATGCATGTGTATACCTTTTGTTAGATGGATAGATAGATAGATGTAAAGATCTGAAAGTCAGTAGGATTGATCTTCTGGGGCCCGTGAATGTTTGCACACATGGAATTTCATGGATATTTGACCGACTGACCAACATTGCCATCCCTGGAGCCACATCACTAACATGGCTAAACATTTTGATTTCAAGCTGACATAGTGAAACACATGTTTTGGGGTTGCTGTTTTTTAGTTTTTTTTTTACTGATGCACGAAATAAATATAGAGTGAAAAGTTTTCATCAGATCTCTTTTTCAGGACATCACTTATATTCTGGACATGACAACATGCAGACTGGCTCCTGGCCTTGAGCTCGGGCTGCATCGCCTCATTCAACATCTTTTCCCTGATCAGTGACCCTCCCCCTGGAAGATGACATTACCATACAGGCCGAGGGGGGTCAAGTGAAGGTCCTCGCCCTGATCAGCCAACTGGAAAACTCACAGTTTCAGAGGTCACGGATAAGCCAGCCTATTGGGTGATTGGTCAGACAAATCAAATTAGCATCCCCTGGTGATCCCCTCTTAAACCGCCACCCATGAAGAATTAGATGAGCTGGCTGCACATTTCATTTGATTCATCATTGTGGGATTTGATTTAAAGTTAACAATTAAACATACTTTGCAGTTCAAATATCACCACAGGTGTAAATGATCATTCATTTGTACCAGTGTCAGAAAATGCATACGTAGCCCCACCAACACCACAGGGCATGACTGGGGAAAAATAACCAGTCACCATCATGGGCAGTGCTGCGCTCACGACAAGCTGATGACGCCCTTCCAAAATAACATCAGAGGGAAATGTTGTCAGACAAGCGCGTAAATCTGATAGCGACCTTTTAAAGCTGTCAACTAACTGGTTATTTACAGTTCCACTTTTTTCTTAATGATGGGAGAGAAAGAGAGAAGGGATGACATGCAACAAAGGTCCATGGCCAGACTCGAACTGGTAACATTGCAGTGTCTTAAACCTTAAGGTCACCAGGACTAGAAGTCAAAGTCACTAGCTGCTCATGTTGTCTGTGTACACATGCATATGTACTTTGGGATGCTGGATACTTGTCTTGCTATCAAAGAAAGGGCCTTTCTGTGTGGAGTTTTCTCCGCGTGCCTGCTCCGCTTTCCTCCCACGGTCCAAAGACATGCAGATTAGGTTAATTAGTGGGTCTAAATCGCCTGTTGGAGTGAACTTGACTCTGTGTGTCTGTACCCCCTCTTAGCCCAGCATCCTAATTCCGTCTGTATTTGTGACATGTGACAATTTGACACATGTTCTGTGCTGCTTAAGTGCGACTGTTGCTCTAATTACTGCGTGACGGAGAACGGATGAACTGGTCGAATTTGGCTGGAAGAGAAGATTATTGACCTGACAAGTGAAGATATTTTCCTGCACATGGACAAATGCTGATAGATACTGTCGTTTTATGTTGTAGGAAGCTCAATCACACAAGAGGTTACTCATCATGACCGGCTCCGTGTGCACCTCATCTAGATAAATGCACGCAAACAATGGCTGCCTCAAATCTCTATTTAAACTGTGTGTAAGCATCAACTCATAGGACATTTACGTTGGCACTCAGCTCGACCCACTATCTCTGTGATTTCATTTTTATCCCCCTATCGCAACTTTGACCTTGCGCACCACCAGCATTTGGTAAGCAATGATTTATCTGCCAAATAAAAGTGTTGGCTCCATTGGAATGTGTTTAAGGTGTGGGGTCACTCACTAGGTCAAAAATGGCAGCTCATAAATTGAAGCTACGCATGATTTAAAAACGGAAGCGAGGAAATGGTGATTTTCGGGGAAACGGTTTCAGAATGAAAAATTAGATGACTTAAAAAATAAAAAATAAAGTTAAATAATCTAGAGAAGAATATGGTGCAATTTTGAGATGCATAAAAGCAAGACACATAAGGTGCCATCATTGGACACCTTACCTTGAGTTAGATCCAGCGCTAAGATGGTATATCATTCACTTTGACAGTGTGAGGTTAGAGGGCTCATTTAAGAAGTGAAGGCCAGTGTCCCTCTCTGTGAAGTGAGATCATGAAGCTTTAGTTGCAGCTCACCTGCCTGGAAAATCTACTTACCTGCCTCTCGTTTAAACTTATAAGTCTTGCTTGGTGAAGCTAGTGTGCGCCGTCTGTTGTACATTACATTGAGTGTCCCTGAGAAGAATGATGAGCGACTGCCGTCTCTAAACCGACTACTTTGCTGAAAGACTGTTTGTGGAACTTTGTTTAGAACTAAAAGTCTTTATTTCAGACAATTCCTGATTAAATGTGTCACAAAACAAGCCAGCGTTTTTTGGCAGTAACACCACTCAGCTTTTATGATTTTTATACCTACTGACGATCCACTTTTTATGTGCAAAGCGTGTTGTTGGAGTTTCAAAATCATGAAAGGAATTTTAATATTTACTCCCCTATTGATGGCCGTAAGCTACACTCAGCATAATCTTGTTAGTGATGCAAAAATACCTTTAACCATTGTTATTTCCTCAATATACAATACGTTTAAATGCTGGTCAGAGTCACAGTGTAGCCCGTGGATCCTAACTCTACATGTTTCTGG
The DNA here is from genome assembly GCA_036023655.1 of Nannoperca australis. NCBI lineage: Eukaryota > Metazoa > Chordata > Actinopteri > Centrarchiformes > Percichthyidae > Nannoperca > Nannoperca australis. The sequence goes on from JAVQJD010068422.1 coordinate 46,854, forward strand.
TTTGAAGCTTGAAAGTTATTGAATATTTCTTCTCAAATGTTTGATGCTTTTGGAAATCTGCCATTTAGAATAGGGGATAATGTGCAAAGGATCCTTAGGCCATGTTCAGACCGAGTTTAGCTTGTGTTGTTTTAACATGGGGCTGATTTAGGCCTGAATGCTCTTTACGGTCTGGCCCAGGTCTTGATTCACCCTGTCAGACATCTGTTTTTCCAAGAGATTTAAGAGACTAGTTGATGCTGGATCTACATGCCATGTAACACAAAGTTACGTTAGTGGTCACTGTCTGTTACAGCTATTACAAAAAGGACAAGATTGCTAGTGCAATGTGATCAATACATTATTTGGCGATTCTCCTAGCTTGCGTTTCACTCATTTTCAATTTTGCATGTGTTGCAGATACCAATTACTTCCACACCACTCCCTTCTGACACCAAGGAGCTGCTTTGCCAAGGTAAGCACATAACTGCATAAGGTGTGAGCGTACACATGAAGACAGCATAGATACATAGATGATATGTTTCTCTCTGTATGTTAATTTCATCACATATACTTCCCATTAATGTACAGCTTTGTATGTTAATAGATAAGGATGGTTTGAGATACTGAGACAATAAAAACATCTTCTCTCAAAGCTCCATTTAACGACAGTTCTTGCCACGTTAGCCGGTAAAAATGTTGGTCAGTCGGTCACTTCAGACTGATATGTGGTACAGAACATTCATGGTTCCTTCAGGATCCAATATTTAAACAAACAAATGACATTCCCATCAGCCTCAACTGTACTTTATGTTTAGTGGCAATTAGAAGATGTTAGCAAACGAATGCGCTAAACTAAACTTGTGAACATGGTAAATGTTATACTACACATCAGCCTGTTAGCATTGTTAGTGTGAGCATGTTAGCATACTGACATTAGCTTTTAGCTCAAAGCACGTCTGTGCACCTTTAGAGAGCCTCCAGACTCTTCATCTTGTTAATATTCACAGTGGATTTAATGACTCTTGTAATGTGTATGTAGTTGGCAGCTCTTATCTCTTTAAGATAACTCCCCAGTCTGTGCTTCTCACACTCACAGACCACAGGCAACTGATTCCCAGCCCTGTGCAAACTGGAGGAGAAACCAACTTATATGTGTTGAGCGAAGGTGACGTTTGTTGTTTTGGAGTCACTAGAGCCTATTGGTTAAAAACCACCAGTGAGCAGCTACAATCACTATTTTTTGAGAATGTGAAAACACTGTGAAAGGGGTCGCTGGTGGTGATGAATCTACAGGGAATTATCACCTGAATCCTCCTGCTCCCCTCGGCTTCACAGAGCTTTATGGAGAGTTTCAGCTCATTGATTACTTGTCTTGCCTACATCATCACTGCTTTCGTTCACTCTCACACACGTCATAGCACCATTTTACGCTGTAGCAGACAGCAATTTTCACAAAGAAGAAAAAAGGTCTAAAAACATGCTGTACATTTCCTGCTTAGCACCAAATGTCAGACAGTCACAGTTAGAGACCAGCTGGTAAACACAGTGGAGCATTAAGCACCTGAAGAGACAGATATTGTTGAGCTTTTGACCAGAAAAATTACTTCAAATTAATAAAAATGTTGCTCAGTAACTGCTGGATGTGTAAGTAAGCAACTGTTTGCTCACAAGTTCCCATATCAATTTAAAAGGTGAACTATTTTCTGCTGCTCATAAGCGGCCAAAAACCCCACAAACAATTATTGCAGGTTTAAGGCAATTATTTTCAGATAAGTATTTTAAATGCTAACGTGAACACTGTTTATGGAATTGCTATTTAGCAGCAGCGAAGCTCTTTGAACCTCGGATGTGACATAAAAGACGAAGCACGAGGTTTGTTGGCGAGAGCTCAGCCTCAACCTGCCTGCAATCAGCCCTTTGTTTGGTCTAATTTGCCACCTGCAGTCAAGCCACGACTGAGGTGGTTAATACCAGTGTCAGGGGTCCATTCGCACAGCTCGAGCCACACTACATTGCCTTGGTAGGAGATCTGAGAGAGTGCAAGTGGCCAGCCCTCGGAGCAGATGTTGGGAGCCTGACATTAACAACCCCTAATCACTAATTAGGGTGGGGTTCTGATTAGGCCCAGCTAACAAGATCCCCAGTGAAGGTTTGACTCTGGCAGAGAGGAAGGTGGACGGTAAAACAGCTGTAATCACGGCTGTAGTTGACTACACAAATGCATACATGCACTCACTTTTGCCATATGCTAATTTAACAAAGCAATATACTGTACACTGAGGCTCTAATAAATGGAAGGAAACACAAGGAAAGAAAACAAAGCTAATACTCTCCATTGTTTTCTTTGGGTTGAGTCATGGGTGCAGTGGCGGGTGGGGATTTGAACTGTACACGACCTCAGGGTCAATCTCACTGTTTGTTTGTGTTGGAATATGACTGACTTTGCTCTGATGATGCATTTGCCCTGTGGACCGTTCGCAATGAGGAAATCAAAAGCGGGGGAGCGCGAGAGAAAGAGAGTACCAGATGGGAGACTGAGATGGATTGGCCGTGCTAACAGGCAGATGTTTATGGGCCATTATTTACAAGCTCTTTAATCTGGGCTATTTCCTCGCCCTTGGCAATGGATAGGTCTATGGGTCATGCTGCCTGAACCCCTCCACCAGTGGTCATCCATCTCCCTCTCTAAAAGACAGTGAAAGAGAGAGAGAGGGAGGGGAGGAGAGAAGGGGGGTTATGAAAAATTAAAAGATTGAAACTATGGATCATGTTTCACATAAGATGACGGCTGCAGGTCAGCGTTATCACTAATTCTTGCTGAAGTATGTATATATTGATATTGTCAGAGAACAAACCATGCATTTTTACCTGGATACAAGGAACCATTTGGATATCTCACAACAAAAAGAATAAGACCTTTAAGAAAGGAAAAAAGGAAGGAGGGGAATGCATAAGGAAAAGAGAAAAGGCAGGAAAGAGGGAGATAAGAAGAGGACAGGGGAATTGATGAGAGAGAAAGTTATATGCATGATGAGAAGAAGAAGGATAGTGCAGGAAAGTGCCAGAGCCCAGCGAGATGTTACTTCAATGAAAAGCTTGTCAGATCTATTTCTTTGCCGCCCTTTCCCCACTATTCAGAGCGTTTCCCTCGGTGTGCATCAGTGAGAGGAGTCTGAGTGATGTTGTGAATGTTAGGTCAACAGCGTGTCTCTCCTCTATCTCCTGCAGGCAGACTTGCGCCTAATTTCCCCATCTGGTCGATGAATATTAGCCCAATTGCTGTCTATATTGATTTGTGCTAAGGTTAAAAGCTTGCAAGACCTTGGCTTGAATATGGGTTGCCTGGCAACTGCTCCATTCGACCCCCTTAACCCCACCCTGTTCCAGCCTTAATGGACAGTTTCATGTGGGATGTGGATGAGGGAGAGGCTGGAGGTGATGGAGGTGGGCGGGTCTTCGGCCCAGCCAGATAGCAGAAGCCTGGGCCTTGATTTCCAGCCCCATTGGTGATTAAAAGCTCCCCCTTCTGCCTGACATTGTGACCTTAACCCCCGGACCTCCGTGCTCCAGGGTCACTTAACCTTGAACCCAATTACAAGATAAGGTTACTTAAGTGTGACCCTCACCGCGCTCCTCACTCAGTTAATAGGACAGGCTCTAGAAGAAAAGGGCCAGCGTAGCTGATATGCCTCTAGGTTAATTCACTGGGTTGACAAAGGTCGCGGGCAGCGGCCATAAAGAACGGGATTGCACTTCGATTTCTCATGCAAAGTGAGACTCAGCAATACGATATCGTGGCGGGAGCCAAAGAGCAGAGGCAGCAGAGCTTGTGTTCTGATAAGATGGTTTCATCGCCAGGTGCCATTGCTGAGCACATAGTTTGGCCCAACTATGCAAAAAGCTGTCTGTGCATATGAGGCTCTTACTTCCTATATTTCCCCCCTATGGATACACTACTTGAGTGTTTCTGTATGAGTGTGCTGTTTGAAAAGTTCATCCTCCAAAAATGTAACTATATTATATAATTATATAAATCCAGTTTGAATCTAAATTACACAAACTGCATTTCTTATTTCATCGTCCTGCAGCACTTCAACCTCTACCCCACACTAACATGTCCATCATTTGAAAAGTACCATACTTTTTAAAATCTCAAGTCAGACATTAATTCCCTGGTTTCAAGTGGTGAATGTTATTTTTGAACAAGCAGATTACCCGTTTCGTGAGATTCAAAAAAATACAACACATATATAAACAGTATCAAACCAAAAATTTATAATAACAATGATTAAATATTTCAATAACTAGTGTAGATGTGTAGACGTGGCATGAATCATGAGCTAGATCATGTTTTGGAATATACAGTAGTGCCTCTCATACTGTCTCTTCATATTTTTACCAACTAGTCAGACAGTGCAACATATTAAGAGTTGAGGCGTCTCAGCTTAACTAAGCCAATAATGTGTGACTGGTTTGTTTTGTCCTGTGTCACGTCCTGCCTGTATCATGTGGTAAACTCTTACCCTGCCTCTAACCCCTCCAATCTGGCATTATCCCTCTTGGATCAAAGCCAAAGGGCTGGCTTAACAAGCTGGGCCACATCCGAGCAGACAGGCGGGGAGGTGAGGGGTTGAGGGGTGAGCGCCGCAAGCAAACATGCACTGTATATCATGAAAAAGCCTGCTGCGATATTGGCTGTGATTTGGTGATGCCGAAGCAACAACAGCTCAATTTAGTACTTACTCCAGCAGTTGCTTATGAAGTTGTTCTTCCAGCGGGGGAGTTTCCTCTTTAGCCACAAAGTCGGTGATCCAAAAGCTCCACAAGCGATGCATTCAAATGGAGCAAATTAATTTCCCTGAAACATAGGCTAAAACATCTGGTCAATTAAACTGATTACACTTTTTTTGTGATATTTTAGAACAACATCCCTAATAAAGCCATACCTTGATTCTGTGTTTGGTTCTGAGCCTGTAGCATTTGGTCAAACGGTTATAGGCCAGACAGGAAACAGCTGCTTAGAAATAATAAAGCTGGTCATTGTACATAAAGCAATTAGTTAGAAAGTGTATTTACCAGACTTAGTGTCAACATAAACAGAAAAACTCAATATATGTTAAATGGATGAAAACACCTCCATTTGAAAAGTCAGCCTTTTATTTATAACAAGAATACTACTTCTGCTATTACTGCTACTAATGCATTGCAAAGTAAAATTGAATAAAATAGACATGCGACTCAATGGAATTGAATGTTTCTCAGAACTTGAATGTGATTTTCTGTATTTGGTTTTAATCTTGTGAGTCGGGTCAGGTCGGCCACTTTGCGTGGCGCTGCCCACAAATAAGGCTCTCAAATCGAGTCCCAACACTCCCGGGCACCACTTTGTTTGAGGTCAGCTGCTGAAATAGGTCATCGTTTTCCTGTAATGAGAGACAAAGGGGTTTCTGATTAAATTTTTGCAGCCGTAACGGTCATCAGGCTCACGGCACACGCTAGTCAAGCAGAAAAAGGACTGTATGTCCTCATCAAAATTCCAATCGTAAAAACCAAAACAAAAGCTTTCAGGTTCATTTATATGATGCGGATAAATGACCTCAAAGAAAGAAAAAAAAAGGAATTAACGAGTCAATTCAAGCCAAAAAATCAAAACCTTTGGCTTTCGGTGGCAAGCTGTTTGCCTTATGTGCTGTAAAGGGCAAATCAGAGGGAAAACATAATAAGATAAATACAGTCAATTTAACGAATTATTTATTTGGCAGTGAAGGACTTTCTGCGCTAACACCTGCACATGTTTGCACTTATAGCTATATTAACCATATTTGTTGTAATATATTTTTACTCAATTTATTTATATAATTGTGAGCCGCATCCAGACAATTTTTTTTTGCCAGTGTTCATTTGTTCTAAGCAAAGACGGTGATATTAACGTTAAGAAAAATTATACAACGTCTTGTTTTTGTAGACTTAGTTTGCCGCCTGATTGCTGCACAACCTGGGTCAAACAGAAGGCACAAAATCAGCTGAGAGAAACAGAGAGGGGAAGCATTCGAGTAAAACAGAGATCTGTATGTAAAGAAAGGGGAGAGTGTGTGAGAGTGTGTTTTTGTGTGTGTGTGTGTGTGTGTGTGTGTGTGTGTGTGTGAGGGAGGGGGTTGGTATTAGAGAATAGAGAGAGAATGAGGCTGCTCTAACAGTGGCCCGATGACCGTCAGTTGAACCTCTCTCTGAACTGAAGATGAACCCTAAACTTGAGGATCCTCGGTCACGGATCTCCCTGGGAGCTACAAACCTCCCCAGCTAGCCCACAGAATAATGCTCACACACACACACACACACACAATACAAACACACACCCTGCCAGTGTGAACGCAATTCCACTAAAGGCACACGAAGGCACTAAAACACCCACACATGGATCCTCTGAACATGCATGTTGACCTTGCCCTTTTCCCCACGTACGTTTTTATCTGGCGCATGTTAATCCACAGATCCTCAAGGTGTGCATGAAATACACACACACACACACACACACACACGTACACGTTATTGTGCATATAACGTAACTCTCCTCTAGACATGTCAGAGGTTGTGGTAGCTCTTTAACCACCCCCACTGTGGCACACCCAGGAGGGCACAGGAGAATCCACTGTGGGGTCACAGACCGGTCACCACAACACATAATGATCCGGGTTCTGTCTTGTGCTCAGCTGACAGACAGACGGGGGGGTGGGGTTGTGGGGGGGATGCGGGAGTGATGATGGCTGAGGTTAGAGCGGAAAAAAAACAAGGACACATTAATGTTTTTATGGTTTAATGCATTAAAACCTGGTAGTAGAATAAAAATGTCTCTTTCTTGGTTTAAGGCTCAAGTAGCAGATGTAGACCCGGGGTGTCAAGTAAGAAAAGAAGATTTTTTTTGTGAGGAGATTTTTCAAAGCTGTCCCCCCCCCTCTCGGGCCACTCCTACGTTGTCAGGTCTGGTTTAGGACTTTCTCAGGATGTCAACATGCCACAACAATGCGGATACACTTACCAGATCCACGCTGTCCTTCCAGGCCCTGACTTAAATTTCTCTCTTTTTTTTCTTTATCGTGAGCTGTCTCTCCAAATCTGATTGGATGTTGCTAAGATGATGCTCATTTAAACAAAGGTCATACTAGTGACAAAGATGGAGGATGGGGCAGTTTATAATCAGATTCAAATTAATGATGCCGTTAACCACCAACCACGTGAAATGTCAGAAAACTGAGGTAAAATCTAATGGGTCTGCTGTAATGCTACATCCCCCCTTCCACAAAACAAGTTACAGAGTGGTGTGTGCTCTCTGCCTTTTGTTTGACAGACTTCACACACTAAGCAAAAGAAACATTTGGCGGCAACAGCAACACATTAGGCGGCTCCTCTTATGGGTGAAAACCCCTCGCAGTCCCTCTTCGAGCTGGGGAGTAACCTGAGTTCTACATTCAGATGGGTGGTGAAGTAAAGACTTTCCTCTAATGACTTATTCATACCCCACAGGTACAACGCAAGGAAGAAAAGTGCCAGGAGTGGAAGTCTGTATTCTATCTACAAATGGACCTTAAAAGGAAATGGTAAGTCAGTTGTCAGTGTTAAAGAATTTTTTTACCTCTATCCCGAGAGCAGTTTTCCGAGCGTGCATGCTCCTTTTCAGCACCACCATACCTCACAGTTGTCCTTTTACACACATTCACTCAAGGGAGTCGCTCAGTACAACTGCGGGCTGCTGAGCAGCTCCAGCCAAGCAGCTCGGGGGGGTCAAGGGCATCTCGACGGTAGTTGTTGAGGGGCAGATTGGCATCTTAGTTATATAAGCATTTCTATGAGGCAAAGCTTCTCTGGGGGCAGAACCATGTCCTTGGTCCTCAAAGTACAGAGGTAATGCAAGTTTATTTGTAGAGCAACTTTCAACAATAGGGCAATTCAAAGTGCTTCATAAAAAGGCATTAAAATAAGATATTAAAGACAAAAATATATAACAAAAGAGGATTTAAAGGAGTAAAATAAAACCGAAGCAAAATAGAAGCAAAATTTGAATTAAGCAGATTAAATTTGGAGATGAGAAATAAATAAATGCAGTGGCAGATAGAAGAGGTTTAACTCTTGGAAATTATTGTAAGTTTGCTGGAGTTTGTTCCAGAAAAGTGGTTCATATAGAGAGCAAGGACCAGTTTGCTGGAGTCACTTTCATGTTGAGCAGTATCTGTGAGAGCGTGCACACATAACTTTGTACATTACTACATACATGACTTTGTATGTTAGGCTACTCCATATGAATACGTTACTCCGTGGTGTAATTGGAATCACGGGGTAATGTACGGCGTGCTGAAGTTATAGAACTACGCGTTGCTCTGGACCCATGAAAGAGAGAAACCTGGCGTTTGTGTTGCGTTGGACAAACACACCGCTGAGCGTGCAGGAGCTTGACAGTGACATGAACCAAATTGTAAGTGGAAATTGGTGCTAATGTTAGCAAGCTACGCTAGGCCTAGCTTCCACTTTCTGAGTGGAATACCAACTTAACAGCACAGTGGGTCACAAAAGAACAAGAAACACATGGCGGAAAAAACAGAGCATTTTTAGAACCATTTTTGTGGGAAAAAGAAAGGATATTAACATAAATATTGGGATAATAACAAAAAAGTGGATTTATATTTTCTTTTTTCCCAAGTCGCTTGAAATTGGTAGGTGAACAATTTACTACAGCATATTATTAAATACAGATGAAACATGACACTTCAGTATTGTGTCCACAGCCGTGTGCCAATGCTGTGTGACTGCTTTGCATCCAAAAGCCACAAACTGCTAGTGTAATAAACCAATTATGTTTCACTAAATCCATATATTGATTTTCAATTGCTTTTTTCAAAGACAACACTCATCAGAATCCCTTAAAAGAAAACACCTCTAAGTCTTTTACAGCAGCCCGAATCTGGGCTGAAAACGTTATGGACTGTTGAATGGCAGACGTCACACGTCTTAGCTGACAAACTGCGTGGGCTGATTTGTGGTTGGTTCTTCACAATGTGTCAGTTTTAGACCACAATGATTCATCAGCAAATAGAGATTCATGTTTAAAGGTTTAAAATTTCCTCTCTGTTGTTGTTGTTTTTTTATTTAAATAGGACCTGGAAAGTTTTTTTTGTCTGTTGATGATGAGCCATACGTGAGACAAAACCAGTTTATTTGTACATCACCTGACACCTGAAGCAATTCAAAGTGCTTTACATGAGGTGAAAAAATGCATTAGAACATCTAAAAGCAAATTACACAAGGGAAATTAAATAAACTGAACAAAACAATTAAGACAAAAAACAAATGGACAAACAAATAAAATGAGCTGAAATACAATTACAGTGCATTAATATGTTAATAATAATAATGTTAATAATATATGTCTCAAATTGAATAAAGGATATAATAGTGCAGGGGAGTATCTTTTTAATTTGTAATAGGGCAGACATGAACAGAAAGACAATAAGTACCTTTCTCTCACTGAAAAACTGATAAAAACAACATACTGTGTATTAAGACATGAATGGATTTGTGTGGTTCCTAAGCTAATTATAGAGGTTATTGAGAGGTTAGTCTATGTCTTCTAGTTCTGTGTTTTTTTTGTACAGTGAGTGTGACCTTTAAATCCATTACTCAGAATGATAAACATAAGGATATTCGCATTTCAGACACATGCTGGTGGTTATTAAGAGACCCGTGTGGGATGAAAAGGAGGATTTCCAATTGATCCCTTGTTGTTTCATAACTCTGCATTGCCACTGTTCTCCTGTAAGGTCACAGGGTGTGTGAGCCGGGGATCACAGGGACTCTGTGTGTGTGTGTGTGTGTGTGTGTCACACTTGGACCACATGCTGGTGTCCAGCCTGTAGGGCATCACAGAGTTCTGCCAGAACAAGTTGTGTTACTTGTGCTACCACACACATTGTATGTGAAAAGGTCACAGAGCTGTCCCTGGAGGAGTGGCTGGGAGACCCTGTGTTGTTCATAGACTGACACTGTGTACCAGTTCCATAAAATATACTGATACTATAAAGTACGTATGTTTTCAAAGTCTGTATTCAAGAAATAATTGTCTTCAATCCTGGACTTTAAATTTAAAATAACTTGAATAACCTGAAAACCTCTAATATATTGCTGCACTGTACTGTCTGCCCTTTGTCATGAGTAATATCCATTGTGTGTATTTTGTTTTGGCATTCCTTTTCCTCCATACGATAAGAATTAGTTAGTGACTGATCATTGACTGGAACCCAATGACCAGACATTTTGTCTTGATGAACAAACTGCAGTGGAAATGTTTCTTTGGCTTTTTATCTTTTGAAGAAGAAACCTTTTTGCTATGACTCATCCTTGAAAGTTCACCACATGTAATGTAATAATGATTGATTATTATCTGACTGATTCATCTTTTTCACTGGAGTAAATTATTCAGGCTCCCTCAGACAAAAAAAGCTGATAATTAAGAAAAGAATTCCCTTTTTTCCTGCATTTTAGGGTATCAGTGGTTATTCTTTCAAATGAATCAGGACTTTTAATCAAAACTTTCTAATTCTGATTCTAATTTACTTTTTAGAACAGCTCAATTTCTTTGTTGAATGCAGTGACCTGTCTGAACTTTGTTACCAGCTCCAAGGAAATTAGCCCAGACGTCGGTCAATATCCCCTGTTAAACCCAGGTCCTGTAATGTAAAGAGGATTAGTCTACATCTGGGAAATCATGTCTCTATCTCGCAATGAAGGATTTTGGACAGATCGCGCTGAACCACTAAAGAGCTTGAGCAAAAGGTTGCTGGCTTTAACCTGCTAAATCCTCCCTGAGCGATGCTTCGCTCCCACACTATTAGTCACTATTTCATTCAAGAGGGGAAAAAATGGTGTTAAAGTCGGTGTTCCCTGAGGTCATGACAGGTGGCGGGGTCAGTGGGAACAACTGCCATGGAGAGCAGGCAGTGGACTCCCAGGCTGGGTGTAGACTGACAGGTGGTCAGTTGTGGGGGAGGCCAGTGTCAGCGGCACCTTTCATGACCTGGAATAGGGTTTCACCTCTAGGGCCAAACGAGGGTCACTGTTTCCAGGTCGAAGAAGTTTTCATTGTCTAAGTACATTTTTGGTTTTCACCGCATTCATATTATTTTATTAAATTAGTTGTAATCTACAATGACATCTTTTAATCAACTGTCTATTTTCCTTAAACAGAACAACCTGCTCGACCCCAACCAATCAGGCTTCAAACCCGGTCACTCCACAGAAACTGCCCTCCTGTCGGTCACTGATGCCCTCCAGTCTGCCAGAGCTGCGGGGAGATCTTCTGTTGTC
>JAVQJD010068429.1:0-10627 GCA_036023655.1 Nannoperca australis
GAACAAATACGCATTATTTTGTCATCTTAGCTGCTTGTCCAGGTACGCTGCTATTATTCTGCACAAAATATCACTTGTTTTCCATTATTGTCCTGTAGTATTCAGCGAGTGCATGTCCCTGACAAGCAAAGCTTTAGGGTTCGCAAGCAAAACTTTTAGATTTGCAAGCACAATTTTAGGGTTTGAAAGCAAAACTTTAGAGTTTGCAAGCAAAAGTGTGGAAAGTTTCTCTCTCAAACCATTTTTTGACTGCTTTAAAAAGAAAAAAAATTTGCGCTGTCGTCACAGAGCACGTCGCATTTCGTTATGCTCAGCCTTGCTACCGTGACCAAAAATGCCATCCATACATTTTAAGCACGAGCACAAATGTCCTCCACAGTGTACACGCTTAGTGAGGTAAATAATTACATTCTGTACGTGATTTAATTGTCTAATTGAACTGTCAATTTTATTCACGGCCACATATGTCCTCCATAGAAAAAACAGAACTCTTTCTGCTGGCAGATCATATGCTCCAAACAGCCTGTCAGGTTCACAGTTGACACAGTGACACTGGTTGCTTTGGTGATTTAATGACACCTGAAGCAGGGGGGAGGGGCGCAGGGCAGAGACAGTGAAGAAGCAGAAAGAACTGTTAACAACTATTAATGATGTCTTGTCTTTACTGTACAGGCATACCTTACCTCTAAACATGATCTATAATGTTGATGAAACAGGTGCCCCAACAGTGTAGACACCAAAGCAGGTAGTGCTACTGGGAATTCAGTCCCTCCCATGTTTATCTTTTTCAAGGGTTAGATACAAAGGCCAAACATGTATTGTTTTATTTTACCGCATTAGATGCCAGCATACTTGAACTGTGGGTTTAATTTGCATGAGAAGCCTTAATTTAAATAAAAATTTGAAATTCTTTCACCAATGGCAAATTAAAGAATCTGAATATCAAATTGTTTAAGTTAGCTTTGTAAAGTGATTCAAGACTGTTTGCTAAAGGAAACTGTGTCATTAAAATAAGTTTAAAAAAATGTAATATATTGCTCAAGTTTAAACTTTAAAAGTCAGATGGTTAACTTACCCACTGACAGTTCACACACTTGTGTGTGTGACAGTGGTTTCTTTTAATCAGAAGTATAAGGAAGCTCCGCTTTCTCCTGTTTTTTATGGCTCAAAGTGCTGGAAAAAAATTGAAAATAAAACAGCAGGAAGGCAACCCTATTGTCCTGATATGATATGACGATTGTGTATGTAGAGTGAAGATTATAAAAATTAGAGCAGTATGTTCAGGGGGATTGAGGCGAAATTTCTTATTTAAGGCTCCCAACTTTAGACTTTGAGGCTCCCAGAGAAAAAAGTATTGGTCCAATAAATTCCCAAAAATACAGAAGGAAGGCAAACATATTTTCCTATGTTTTGATAAAATTATGCATGTAGACTGAAGATTGGGAAAGTTACAACGATTTTGAGAGAAGGGGGGTTTTAGTCGTTTTCCTGCTTAGATTCTCCCTTCTCTGCACTTACAGGTTCCCAGAGAAGAAAGTTGTGGTCCAAAAAATTAAAAATAAAAATACAGGAGGAAGGCAAACATATTTTCCTACAATTTGATATATAAATTATGAATGAAGAGTGACGATTGAGCCATTGGCCGTTTTTTTTGGATTTGTGTCAGAACCATTGAACCAATCTCTGAAAAAAGTCATAGCACACCGATCCCGACCGGGCCGCACGATTTGATGTACTTTTTATCTCTCTACTGGCAACGGTGTAGGACTAGTAGCGTCCCAAAAATCAGCACGGAAGATGAATAATAAGAAGCCCGAGCAATATTAACTGTGTGCCCGGTGCTACCGCACCTCAGGCACACCAATCATTTAAAGTTACTTGAGGTTGTGTACAGACATTTGAAACAACTGGTGCTGAGCCTTAAAGAGAGGGAGTGCCCTATCCCTCACCTGGATCAAACCCAGTGTATAGGCCTAAAAAGCAGCAGTTTATAAGAAAATCCCTAACGTATAAAGCCTATCTAATATTAGATATGGTACTATACACAAATAGACATTTAATTGAAACAAAATTTTTGGGGTTCTTTAGAATTATACACAAAAATATACATAGTTCTAATGTTCTAATATCTCAAGTTTGAACATAAACTATTTCAGACCTTGCAAAATTGTTTCCTTGTCCCCAAGTCTGCTGTTACTAATTTCTCTACCACCCTATATATACAAACATATATATATTGCCTAATATCCAGGCTCTAAACACACCCATGCACAGTACAATATTGGTACTATTTAGTCTTATAGTCTCTATTGAGTCTTATCCTGGTTTTGATCATATTTGGGATATGGCATTTAGATGTATGGAACATGAGATACATGGATATTGATATCCCTGTATACACAATCATAACATTATCCAGGTTTCTGATCGTTTGCCTGCGGGAGTCTCTTCATTTCTCTACATCTCAGCCATTCCTTTATGTAACCACTCAGTCAGTCAGTCAGTCAAAAAAAGGTCCCTGTCAGTGTTTTACTATTATAGATGATGATGTTGAATTAATATTACTAATATATTAATGTGTATGTTGCATTTTTACTGCTGTAGTAATTGTAATTTTTATAATTGTAACTACTTTATATACAAAAAAACACATTTCAAACTCAACAGAAACAAAATAAAACTCACCAAAACCGCTTATAAATAAATTGTAATAGTAAATATTTGCCTCTGAGATGTAGTGAGGAGTAGTTGCATAAAATAGAAATACTCAAGTAAAGTACAAGTACCTTGAATTTATACTTAGGTACAGTAGAGTCCAGAGTACAGAGAGTAGAGTAGAAAGTAAAGTTGAGTACTTAGTTCCATTCCACCACTGATCACCACTAACGAAAAACAAGTGCGACAATTTATGATCTGTGTTACCAAAGTTAGACGTTCCGTCAACATGTTCATCGTCATTGCATCATTTAGCATTATATCGTCTGGTTGATGGACCAATTAATAGTTAACTGGAGTTAATGACACACCTGGATATGATGATTACATGTCGCAGTATCCCACAGTAGTCAGAGGTGAAACAAGCCGGAGACGTTCAACCTTTTGGTGTTAAGTTAATCATTAACTTAGTTGTGACGTCAATGACAGAACTCAAAAGCTACAGGTCCATGACCTTCCTGGTGAGTAAACGTCTAAAAAGAAAAATGGAAGCTACTAATGTCAGAAATGCATGAAGCTTATTTTAACTTTATGTTAGCCTAATAAAGTGAATAGGTCTGAATAACCTGCCGTTCCAGTTTATTATTATATAAATTTAAAAATTACAATTTACACTTAAATGAAATGAAATGTCAACTTAGGTCAAAATAAATGTATTATCCCTGAGGGGCAATTTGGTGCACAGCCAGCAGCCAATACAATCAATATCAACAGTACACATACCAATCAACACACAGATACATAGCTTTACATGCATGTGCCCTGGCTCTCTCAGCCCTTAGAACTATAAATAATAAAGGAAATAAATACATACATTATTCTTACCACAATTAATGGTAAATCCTGCAATAAATCACTGTAAGATGCCTAGTATTCATTATTTATAGCACTGAATGTTTCTGCTTTGCCAGCTAGGTCACCTTACACTAGACCTACCCATCATCTAAGAAAGGTAGAAATGTTTATTTGACAATCCTCATTTAAAACACCTTGCCCGTGTCTTAAGATATCTTTATCTGGTCAGGAAGGCAGGAGACTCTAAAAGAGTAGAACAAATAAAAAATATATAGTTCTGTCTTGGTTCTTTAGACTGACGTCCTTTCAGTAACATGTTGAAAAGGTCTCAAGTCTCTTTCCAGTCCTGCTGCTCTAGGGAGGAGGGAGATTGGTAAAAAACTGGAAGCTATATAGCTAAATGAAACAATCGTCCAAGGGGTTGTGTTTCTCTCATAATGTTTATGCACAGTTTGCTAATAGAAGAGAACTGATCACTGATTCAATCCTCCCCCTCCAGCACCACAGCGCTGCTGGTCAAACAATGATCTAACATCACAGAACTGTAAGTTAACTCCAGAAAGCTAGAGGAAGCAGAAGAAGGAAACACACCATAAATAATAGCTTGGCTGCGTTTGTCTGCGTTTAACCTGGAACGTCAACATTCTTGGAATGTAAACGTGTTGTAGGAATAGCATTTTGCTTGACGTATCATGTATCATTGTCAGTTTTTTCAGGATCTATGTAAAGAAAACATGTTTTTATACCAACGGAAGTTTATTATGTTGCTTTAACAAAGAAAATGCATGCAGTAGCAGTAGGTCATTTAACAGAACTCTTCATTGTGGTCAATGTCCAGTTTCAGTAAATTAAGTTAGCCAGCTAGTTCTCATGTGATAATGGTGTCTTTTCAATGATGTGCTTGCAGTTACCTTAGTAACTCCGCAAGAAAAATCTGATTTGGGACAGCAGGATTCCTCAGAGTGCCAGGTGAGTTTTACTTTCTCTAATACATTTTTGCAGAATGAATGCTTCTGCTATCATGTAGTCACATTTCACTGTGATTGCAGTGATTTTCCATTCTTTCACAATAAGTAGTTTGTAGAGAGTCTTAGCAGAACAAATAGTGCGGTGACTAGAAACTGACCCACAGACACAGTGGGAAAGTCAATGTTTAACACAGTGGCTGACATCAGTTTTGAGACCACAGCAGAAAAAAGGGATTTCTGTGATAAAACCAAATGTAGGTTAGGAGCTTTGGAAATAACTGTGTATTGCTGGCAGAATCAGCATTACAGTGGTTTTAAAAGTCGAAATTAAGGTCAGTACTATTTAATATACAGTGGAGTGGATCGTTTTGTATTATATGGCAGAGAGGAGTCTCTGCATATACAATGCTGCATAATATAGATAAAAATAATATTTGAGTTGGGATTGAAATGTAAACATAAGATTTACAGATCATCTCAACTACTTGAAATGGTTTGGCCCAGTCTGCCTGTGAGTCATTTAACCAGTGACAGGTCTGTCCACAGCCTGGGAAACCTAATACTACATAGACTCCAAGCCTGAGAAAAGATGTCCCAAAGGGGCTGTTTATCTTACAAGCCTGAGTTTCATTACGTGGTCCTATATCTTTTCCCTGACCCAAATGTTTCTTTAGCATAGTTCACAAAGCAAACCACAAACACGTAGAGTTTCTCAATGCTCTAGCCACGTCTTGCACTTATCAGACATAAACTATGTCCTGTTTTTGGCCTCTTGTTGTGATGTTCTTTCAAGCAGGCTTTACTTGGAAGAAATGTGGCTCACATATTTGTAATAAAAATAGCCACCAGGCAGTAGTTTCAATACAATTAATGTGAAGCCAAGGGAGAAGAAAGCAGCCATTGATCAGAGAAAATACTGCCTGAGGAGAGGGTTTTTTCTTATTGGGGACTGAAGATCAAGCTCTTGTGCTGCTTATATGTAACAAGCTGTAGCGTGTCTGCAGTAGCTCCACCAGTAGCAGAAACTGTTTCCTCTTTGTCTAGAATCGCTCCATTTTTCAGGAAATTAGCTTTCAACGCTACATGTTTCTATGGGATAACTCCTGCAGAGTATGCATGTTACCTCGACAGATGAAGCGGTAGAGCTCTATTCTGTTGCTACTCTCATCTTAAGACCATATGATCTGGCAATATCTTTTCTGGACCTTGGCAAGTTGTGTGGGTGAGGGGGTGTTCTTCATGCGTACACGAGGTGAAAGGAATGTAGCAGAACAATGGAGCATGGATAAGCTGGAATAGCACTCATCATTGTTTTTATAGTAGGAGAAACAAGTAGCGTCTTCCTGCATAGTGTCTGCATATCACAAAATTAATTACGTCAACCCCCCAATGGCATGATGTATCTTATACACACTACTGAAGGTGAGTACTGGGATTTCTTTACAGTCACTCATTGATCATTTGTCCAACTACTCTCCTCGTGTTTGACTGTAGTCAAGTTTTAACTGCACAAAGACAAAGAAGGCTCAATGGCACAAAACATTTAGTTTTATTTTAAACACTAAATTATTATTCAAGGCCCTGGGGTACTGGGTTCTGGGTTCAAGCAAATTGATTGCTTATATAGGTCTATCTGTTCATGCTACAAGAGTTTGAATTTCATCATATATGAATCTTGTAACATTGACTCAATAGTAGTGCCCACATTTTCATTAACAATAGATTTTCCTTGTATTGATTTTGTTGTGAGTCATTGTTCGTCATTCAGAATCACTACAGTGAGGTGAAAAGTCTAACCACTGGAGATCAGCGTTAACAAGATTTTCAGCAGGTGCAGGTGATCATGTGGGATATATGTGGGAACATTTCTCATCATGGTCTGAGCAGACACTTCCCGGTGAACTTCTATAGACTGTTCTTACGCTCTGATTATAAAACCCATGTGATCTTTAAGGACGAGTACATTTTTGCAAATTGACCTAATTTAATTTAGCTACCATAATGACTTTCATTGGTGCAACTGGTTGTGTTTTATATAGTGGTGATTGCTGGACAGTGGAAAGCTTTATGCTTCTGGTTAAAGTAATGCTATAGTACTTGCTACACTACTCATAATACTACGAACATCTGGTTAATTTTTCTCTACCCTGCAGTGTAGCTTACCTTAGACTATCATGATGACATAAAAAAGGGATACAGTGAGTGGGAGGGAATCATCAAAGTTAATAATTTTTCAGTGTTATTATCCCAGTCATGTCTAGGTCATGTTGAGTCAGTATTAGTCTTCTTCTAAGCATTGGATACACAGCCTGTGCGTGGGTAAGTATGCCCATGGTGATACTTCTCACTCAGTTTAGTGTAAATGTGGAAACATAGGTTGTTTTTTTTTGCCATTATTATGGTCTGTTGGTATTTTACTAGGCAGATTTTACTGGATACTGTGAATATTTTTCTCTGGGACTATGGGAGTTTGGTGGGCTGACACTTCCATTCTTCATTAGGAGTAGTGCTGTTTTCTTATATACTGCACACATAGGATAATTTCTTATTACAATATGGTGTTTCGTAATGAGAGGCTCTTGCAAGTAACTGTTACAACCAGTTTGCTTTTTTATACATATTTTTTGTGTCAGTAAGCGGAGCTTGTCAGTGAGTCAACTTTAAATATGACTGTACTTTCATTAATAAGACAATTTGATATTGTTTTGTTTAGTTGTTTGGAGAAAGCAGAGAAAGTACGTTTTAGACAGATTAGAATCACAGCACTTGACCAATAATTACAGTCTACATGTTTTAATAAAATATTAATCGTAATCAAAACCTACAACAATCTGCTGTCCAGAGTAATCATTTTCATACTATAATTTTGAAGTATGTTTGCCATGGCTGTGAAATAGCTTCATATAATTCATTGGGACTTTCAGCAGAATTATATTGTATTATGTAACATGATCTTATCATTGTATTATTGTACAAGTTTAATTGTCTAAATTAATGATTGATGGTTAATGCTTGCATCACATGAGTTTCAGCTCATGCAATTCATTGCATTATGCATGAATCCTTTAAATGTAAGTTGGAAAAAATCTGAAAATATTTCTCACTCAAATCATCGTTATGATTTCCACCACAACATCTAGCTTAAGCATCTTCAAGAGTTTGAGCTATAGATACAAATATGCAGTTTTGATCACCTCTCTACTGATACACAACACTTTGTTACTAATGTCACAAATCTACAACAGCGTCAGACAACAGCAAAATGTAGAGAAGTTGTTTTGGGTTAGTTATTGAAGCTTTTCATTAGTTTGAGTGTCGGTAGTTTCCAGTCTTGTGTTTGGAGTTTCGGTGGTGTGGGGACCCTTTTGTGTACATTTAAATCACAGACTGTGCCATTGAAAAAATCTACTGTTTGAGTCTTGAAGGTGCTTGAAAAGAGGCTTGGGAAAGTTCAAGAGTGGAAAGTGGTTAGTGAAATTTCAATGGACGTTTTTGATACACTGTTTTTGTGGTGACTCCAAGCTGACAGCTGCTGACAGGAGCAAGCTAAAACGTTTTCAGAGCCATCTTTCAAAAGATAGATTTTCAGCTGAGTATTTCTTTAAGGAGACAACAAAAGCCAGTAACCTACAGCACTGCAGTATTGGACAGTTATGATGTTCTGAAGTGAGCAGAATGTCCTTTTGTGTGCTTTGACCAGACATCATTATGAAACATTACAGCAAACAGTTTGAAAAAGGAAAGGAATTCATTAATCAATAACATATTGAGAATTGCCTACTAAAACTCTGGAAGTAGCCTCTAGGTTGTAAACTAACAATGTAATTGCTTTCAATAGGTAGGTTACTCTGTTCCAGCCCGAGAGTGTGTGACAAAGTCAACAAGTCACTTTGTGTTCCCTACGCAAGGCTAGGGACCCTTTGTATACAGAGGTCATGTTTCAAGTGACATCAGGTCATGGATTGATCAGAGATGAAAGGAGAGTATCTTAAAGTCAGTTATTCCTAATAACCAACCAGATCAACTTTCCTCTGCATGTTAGACAGCAAGAGCACAGACTCTTCTCATAAACTCAAAGGAACATATCCATCTGCTGCAGGTAAATGCATGGAGGTCAAAATGTCCAACAAAAAAAACAAACTTCTGTGGTATCCAAAAGGTCAAAACTTTGAATCTCTCTCCTTGTGGAAATCAAAAAACTAACTCAGAATCACACTAGGAATACTGGAACAACGTAATAAAGATCTCACTGATACTCGCTGGCTTGTTCATTGACAAAACATAACAAGCTGGCACAGGACAGAAGGAGATGCAGACAATATATATACAAGGTAATGGTGCACAGATGCAAGACAATCAGACTGCCGGGAAACACAAGGAAAGGAAGTTAAGGGACTTGAAACGAGAAGGAGACGTGAATACAAAATAAAACAGGAAATGACAAGACAGGAACACAAGACAACAAAAATAATTTTAACTTAACAGACCCGACAAGACACAACAACAGAATATTAAAAAACGTACTAGGTTTTTAATGTACTGAAGCTGTTGGCTCTTGCTTTACAGCAATTTAGGCTGCAAAACATCTCTAAAACCTTTGCATATACACCCTAAAATAAAAATGACCCAGCTTGAACCATCTTTGTAATAAATGGCACTTAATACATTAACAACTTCAGCTTTCACATTAGCAAGACTGACCCAAAATCAATATAAGTTTAATTAAATAATTGTGGAATAGTAATGGAAGATCATATACATACTATATTATCTGTCATACAACTTCAGTCACCTCATGGATTCACTTCACAGCTGTGGCTTTTGATGCTGCTCCTCGGGACGAGGAAGAGTCCTGCTGGCTTTCATTTTAGTCATCTAATCAGGGACATTCTGGAAGCTGGCATAATGCTATTAAATGTTATTAACTGTGTGCTAGGGGAAGAAATCAGCAGAACCACGGGTCACAGACTCCAGTTTGTCTTCTTTTATAGGTAGAAGCCCTAATCCCCTGTTTTAAAATGTTTAATTACATTTTCTTTCCACAAAGCTGCCCCATTTTCTTTGTGGTAATACTCTTATAACCACTAGGTGGCAGACTCAGCCTTTTAATTTGCCATCTTTTACACATGGCCACCATGATGGAGTGAACTGTGGTTTAGTACAAATCCAGACCATTGTTTCTTTTCTGTTGTTGAAAAGCTGGGTAAAAATTAATGCTTCAAATTTCAGTAAAGCTTCTTTCTGCTGGTGAGATTCTTATTTAAGGCAAAGCTTCTTGTATGTTAGAAAAGAGATGTGACTGTGTCGCCTTCATTTTATGGACAATCCTAAACTTGTGACCAACCTCTGATCTATAATCCTGCATGTTCTTGCTCTGGTGTCCTATTCGTATGTGTGAGTCCCTATTTCATGTCAGCACGTTGAAGCACTGTCATTTCCTTTTCTGCAGATTCTAAATTCCACTTCCCCCCCTTTGTTGTGAAATGTGTCATTGACGTTCTATGGGTATCCTGCATGTGCTAGATGTCTTATACGATATTACCTTCTCATTTAAGTTTGCTGAAACGTTAACATGGACAAACCATATGGAGAGAATTTTGTTTCTTTTTAAAGCAGTCAAAAAAATGATTTGAGAGAGAAACTTTCCACACTTTTGCTTTCAAACCTTAAAATTTTGCTTGCAAATCTAAAAGTTATGCCTCTCTCGTCAGTTAACGAGAGAGGCTGTTTTGAAGTCCGCCGGAGGAGAGCGGAGAAAGTCCATACAAATGTTAGTTTATTTATGTCCCAAATCACATAATAACATTTGTTATGCACCTTAACTCAAGTCCTTACCATTAACATTTCTTAATAGCACTGGTGCTACAAGTATGAATAGGTCATTGATATTTTTATATTTATAGTTAGATATAGATATATTGAGTTAAATTGAGATAAATTGAGCATTTTGATGTTGACAGCATTTTCACCACTAGTAAACAAACCTTACACTGTACAGTAATGTTAGTAAATGGGCAAAATGATGTGAATCTCCGATCCCCTCTGACTGAATCCACACTGTTTAACATGAACCAACTGAAAGAATAACCACACTTGAAATGTGAGTGTGTGCTTGTGAATGCAGTCGTTCAAGTGTTTTCTTCTTTGGT
>JAVQJD010068433.1:0-38771 GCA_036023655.1 Nannoperca australis
CTCATTTTGGCACCTGTTAAAATGGGCAAAACATGCAGAATGTTATCAGGATGCAGACTTTTCCGAAGTTGGAGAACTCTTTAAAAACGAAAGTAACTAAATATGGTAACATAAAACAGGAATATAAATAATATTAAGACTACGTAAACTGAGATGTTATGTGACAGGCAGTCACATCTCCTTTTGTTATGTTATCACCAGAGTTTGGTTCAAGGATGTCTAAAGCATTACAGTGACTGGCCTTCCCATCCAGAACTCATCAAGTGCAGAAAACTCATATGGGACTTGGCATCAGTGATGCTGTGGCTCCAGTAACAGTCCTGTAGACACTCATAATTAATAATGCACATTTTGAGCCCATCCTGTTCTCATGGCATTTAAGCTGAGCTTTGGGATTCTTTGACGACTAAAAGTTCAGCAGAGTGACGAAGCGCTTTAGTGTAGTCCAGAGAGCTTTGCTGTGTTCAACCTCAGAACAGCCTTTTTATTCATCCATGTAGAATAAAAGTAGCCTTGAGAATGACAGGAGTGGGCAAGAGGGAGAGAAAATACATAAGGGATGGAACAGATATACCCCACTGCAGAAATACCTTAGTATAAGCCTGACCTACTGTGGGATGTTGCCAAACTATGTCAGTCCCTACTTCCTCAATATTTTAGGCTTTCATTTGTGTAAGAGGCAAGTCTCAGAACTCCCTTTTAAGAAATTGACATAAGTTATTGTTATATGCTTAACCTCAAAGCCAAGAACTCAACAATTTGTAAAAAGAGCCTGATATACTATGCTTTTGTGTGGTGCCACATCACACCCAGTTTGCTTTAACGGTTTTACAGAGGGCATGTTTTAATTGAGCGAAGTCCACAATGTGTGAACGGGGGTATTTATGTGGTGAAGATTTCACAGTGAAGTACATAATCAGGATGAAGCTTGTTTGGCAGAACAGCCCAGTGCTGTCTGGAGAAACGGTGGCAAGTTTAGGCTCTTTTGCAGTCAGTGGAGAGGAACATGAGGACACAAGCTGTGAGAACCCACGACTGATGCAGCAGTACAAAGGTTAAGCAGCAGCTGTGTGATGTACCAATGTCAGCCAATTATTTTGGAAGCTGTTGTAAAACCAAACAAACGAATAACAGAAAGTACTCCCACTTCTTGCACACAGTTTAGATGACTAGTAGGAGTGTAAATGTAGGTAGTTATGACAAAGGGAATCTTTAACAGTAAGATGTGAATGGCATTGGTGTCCATTTATTTATAAAGCCCTTAATGGCAGCTTACCACTGATATAAGTTCCTTATTAAACTTCCAATTTAAATTGCTCAAGCGATTTTGCTTCTGCAAGAAGTCCTGTTTGCAAACACAAAGTTTGGGGAAAACTGCTTTTAGCTTTTGTGCTGCTGTCCTTGGAACATTTTACAACACACACCACAACTTAACACAATTTTACCTATAGGCCGATTAAAAAAAAAACATGATTATATACTACTCTGCTCTTGAATGTTTTTGAACTGTGTTCTGTTGTCTGTTTTATCTTTAATAGTTTGTGTGTATTTAATTGTCCTCAATATCATTGAAAATACCCTCAATTATTCCTGGAGATTTATGTAAAGGTTGAATGAATTTGTAGGGTTTTCAACGTACTGTAGAGGCACCACAGACAATATACAGTACAAACAATTCCTCACTGTACAATTTCAAACAACTCCATTTAAGTTCTTCACCTAACTATTAATAAATTCACCTAAGACCTAGTGCAGTTAAGTTCAGAGCTGTAGCAACGTGAGACAAACGGTTAAGGGTGCAATGAAGCCGATGCAAGAGGGTGAGATGGTGTAGTGGTTCTCAGCTGACCGCCATGAAGACACAAGAGTATGCACATTTTCATTCCAGCCAATCCACACAGCAGCCAATTTCACCAACTAAGACACCTACAATCAAAGGAGGGGGACTAATGAGTGAAATCAGCTGGTGGTGAGAATGAGAGCATGCATTGTTCTGGGTGTCCCTGGCACATGGCTGAGAACCACTGATATAGTAAGTGGGGTGGACTGCCATTCAAGCAGCATTCAAGTACCTGTGTTCAAACACCTTGGATGTCCAAAAGAATCCCTACCAGCTCCAGTGGTGCTCTTTCATTGCTGTTCCTGCATTTTGACCTTGCAAACCAAAAGAGAAATTGAAGGCATGAAGCAGGATCACATTTTTCATTGTCAGTCGAAGAGCCAGGCAGGTGTGGTGCTGGAGCAGTGAGGAGTGGGACACAACTGACGATGATTGCAGGAGGAGGAGTCTGCTTAGAGGCCAACCTCAATTGGTGCAGGACCAGCAAATGTTACTCCTGTGGGTGGTAGTGGTCAGGTGAAGTAAAGGAAATACACTGTGAGACAATTTGAAAGGACATTAAGAAAAAAAAGAAACAGGATTTAGTGGAGCTTTTACTGTAAATTAATGTTACAGTTGGTATTACCTACTAGTTCTAAGTTTATTTCCCTCTTATCTCTTTTATTCTTCAATAGGACCAGCTTCATTAACGTTGTAATGCTATGGTCACTTTCCTCCACAGAGAGACTGCTCCGTCTAGATCGAGAGGAGAGACGCAAGGAGTATCGTCGTCAAGATTTTACGTCTCTGGACAAAATTCCAACCTGGGGAGAGGAAAATAGATGTAAGAGACAGCTTATTGTGTGTGAATCATTTCTTATGGAAAGTTTGATTTTATTTCTATCCATCCATCCAACCCTTACATTTAATTAAACTTCAGATATACACATGGTTTAGGCAATGTTGTCAACTAAATTAGAAAGCAATATTTGCTTGGTCAACATCAAATCATATCAGATGTTTGCATTAGCAAATCACCTTTTCCCAATTATCCAAATCCTATTTCTTAAAAAGGTTTACGTTATAATCACCCATGTTCTGATATATCTATGATCGAGGTCTAGATCTTTTTTTATCTTCAATTCAACATTACTTTATCTTGCCAGTCACCAAGTTAACCATCAGAATGGTGGTTTAAATATAAGGGGGGAAAAAAGAATAATTTGATATTTCTCACGGAATGTTTGATTTTTAGATGGTGATTTGCTAATGTTGTAAAACAATACAAACATCTGATATGTCTTGATGTTGAACAAGCAAATGTTGCTTTCTAATTTAGTTGACAACATTGCCTAAACCATGTGTATATCTGAAGTTCAATTAAAGGCAAGGGTTGTTATAAGGGGGGCATGTAACAAAAAAGCATGAGATTCTGCTGGAGTTTTTACATATTTGTGCCTAAGTTTAATAAGAATACATTTGGTAATTTGGTTTCACATAAAAAATATATTAGTTACTAATAAGAGAGCAACAATTGAAAGACTGTTATAAAGTTATTAGTGTACTGTACTTGGCTTAACATGTAAAATGAGTACCTAGTGCTGCAGGTTGGTGTATAGTCCACAAGAACTTCAAAACGTACAGTAATTTCTGTTTGCGGCATCTTGTCTGACACCAGCATAAAACCAACACAGGCTACAATTGATGTTTAGTGAAGTGAGGTAGAATGGCAAGTTGTTTTTCTCTGCATTCAATTAAACATGCTATAATACATTTTATGGCCTTTTGGGATGCTCTTGGCTGATGTATTTTCTTTCAGAACCAGTATGAAACAGAACTGCTGATTCACTCCTTGGTTAATTTTTCTTGGCTCAACTTTTAGAGGAGGTATACTCTACATAATAGTCATGGCTGGAATCTGGCTTGTTATCCCCAGAACATACTAGTTCATGAGAAATGATACCACACTGGCATCACACAGCTAGAACTGCACCTTAAGAGAAGGGAGATATACAAATGACAGAGTATGCAAATTAAAATGTAAAAAAGCTATCTGGAGTCTTGCTAGTACAGTAAGCAGGGTATTGCCTACTTTTTTGTATTTAAATTAGTTTGTGTGAAATATTCTATAGGAAACTGGAATATTTGATTAATTAATTCTTAGTCCTGGTCTCATTACATTTAACTGAGGATTTCTTCTTTTTAAAGTACATTTTAGTACCATTAATGAACCTGCACTGTGTCTATTCAAAGGGACAAATGTGTGACACCTGTATATTAGAATGCTCTCTCTTGAATTAATGCACCTGAAGTAATCTTTAGTTTTTTTTTTCTTTCTCAGCCAATGACAAAGAGGAAGGGAAGGAGCTGACAGGTGGTGGAGGGCTGAGCGATAAAATATCTCTCTACAAAGGAGATATTACCGTCTTGGAGGTGGATGCCATAGTCAATGCTGGTAAGGATCTGCCCTTTGACCTTTGAGAGCTTTTGTATTGTTTGCCGCTTGAAGGCAGCTCAGCTATTAAATTGTCCTTGGCTGCCCTCTACTGGTATGATTCATGCAGTGCTGTTTCTTGAGGCGTTGCACAAGTGTGTCTGAGGCAAATGTTAAACTGGACATCTGCTCTCGCTGGTTTAACTTCCTATAGGCTGAAATACAGAGACTGTTTAGATCTGTTCTGACCTTTTCTTATTTAACTTTTAAAGTTGTTTGCAATTATATCTCTTTCTCCTACCTTGTGTTAGTAAAACACCATCTTAATGACGTAATTCATTTTTTTGGTTGTATTTGGTGGACTGGTATATTTCTCTCATTTGTCATTCTTGTGGCATGTTAGTCCTGTCATGAGTGGGCATCCAATGCTGATGTTGGGGGGGAAAACGTGGTAAATATTTGTTATAGTGAGTTAAAGAGTGGATGTAGAATCAGAGGGTGAGCAGAAATGCCTTTTTCAGAGATCTGCGCTACTGTTATGTAATCTTCTGCAGTCACAACCTACACAGTCAGAGGTGCTGTACCTGTTGCGTTTGCAGCTATATAGTTTAACAGCAGTATATGTTTGGTCTACTTTGGCTTTCTGCAGTTGTGTTTTAGAAAGTTTCCTCCCTCATGCAGAATTTGCTAACACACATACACACATTACAGTCTACTAAGCAGTGTTCATCTTGTGTGAAATGAAAACTCTTTAATTTATGCAAGAACTGACTGCTCTGTTGGATAAGGCTGATGAACTTAATCTTCTACGTAAATGCCCATCCTGATGAGGATAAGGTGACATGACATTCTGCATCATCATCAACATCATGTAAAAGACAAAGATATAGTTAAGTATAAACATACACCTGACACACACCTAAATGTCATGACAATTGTGTAGCTGGAACATTTTGACATTTACAAATGTATTAGTTATTTTACAATTTAAGTAGTTTGTTGTTTTGTACTGAGTTTTTGTCTGTGAGTTTTTGTTGATTGTCCGTCAGACAATCAACCTGTCTGGCCACTTTCAAGAAAAGACTAAAGACTCATTTGTTCCGGGAATACAACAAATGTGACACATTGGCTCCATAAAGTTCAGCATATCGTGTGATATTATATGAGAATTGTTGTCTAGCTTGATTGTACTGTGATTGATAATGAACGGACATAATCTGTTTCTAGATTTAATGCTCTTTTCGATTTTGCCACTGGCAGAGATGTACTTACCTATAGCACTTGTGATTCGTCACCAGCACTCATATTATTTGATAAGACATCGTGTTGTTTTTGTTCATGATTCTATGCACTTTATGTAAAGCTCTTATTTTGAAGTCGCTTTGGATAAAAGCGTCTGCTAAATACCTAAATGTAATGTAATGTATTTTATGCCGATTATTGAATCAGCGGTTCCTACATTTTTTTGTGCTCAGACACGCACCTGCATCAACACGGCAGGCCCAAGGTATTTGTCTCCATTCCACCAGTAGCTGGGGCAGCTCGTACTGCAGCAGGCGCACAGGATACATTCATACAGCCCGTCCTACACAGAAGAACATCCACAGAGACCTGTTTTCACGTGACTTTGAGCACTCAGAAAACTTAACCACTTAAACAAAATGAAAACAGAGACGTACCAGTTTCTGTCTGTCCTCCACGGACTGCAGGTACTGCTCCTTCCCTTCCTTTGACTCATCCTTCTTCTTCAGGTAGGGTTCAATAGACTTGTACTGGGCGTAGAAGTTACTCATGTCCTGCAAACACAAGTGTACAATCAAGGATCTAGTTGGCAAACAATATTATTCTGCGTGTTTGATGAACGAGGGTCACAAAAAAACCCAGGAATATATCAACAAAGCAGTGGAAAGTTGTGGGACGTGTTGAGCGGTTATCCTGGCCAATATTCAGTAATACGTCACATTTAGCAGTTGTACAAAGTGTGGCATTTAACATGACTCCATTACCATGTTTGGGCTTCATTGAGTAACGTTAGACTGGAGAACATAAATCCATCAATCTTTGACACACAAATGGAAACTGATGGGAGTGGAGCAACATGTGATATCAGTTGGAGTTGTTCCAACAGTTCAGGGCGTGGTGGATGTTTACTCACAGGTACCAGGTCCTTGACCACGTACATATGTGGCAGAGGGTAAATCTTAGTTGGCTTGTTAATGTTGGTGTCAATCTTGTCGAGACAAGCAAGTGTGTTTCCTCCATTAATGTTCATTGCACAGGATCCACAAATGCCTGCATTTAAACAAACATAGTAATAATATAAGCTCTTAATTTAATTTTGCAGACAACACAATCCAAAGACAAAAACAGCCTGGCATTTTCTTTATTATTCTGTTCTGGTTACTGACCTTCTCTGCAGGAGCGGCGGAAGGTCAGAGTGGAGTCCATCTCATTTTTGATCTTGATCAGGGCATCAAGAACCATGGGGCCACAGCTATGTGGAGAAGGACAGAATATCAAGACACGGAAATGTAAAAGGGGACATCTCTGATGTAAAATAAAATCCTGACACGTTATAGTAAATGGTAAAACAGACTTCACTTATATAGAACTTTATCAACCAGAACGGTTCCCAAAGGGCTTTTACAGATCCACCAGAGTTGAATCTGCTTGAAGGCTGTGCTCAGTTTGTTAATAATGCCCTCTCTCCACCAGTGCAAGGAAACATGATCAACGATGATGACTACAATTAAAGTCCTCATCACTGCACCTTTTACTAATAAATGTTGAACATCTATATACAACGGCCACAGATCATCATCGTTTCTGACTGGATTCCAGGCGTCAATTCATTTTAAATTCAACATCCCTTTTTGTTTAATAAGTGGCCGTGGAAGAAATGCAATACACTGAAAGGAGTCTTGAAAAAGAAAATAACCGATTCAGCTTCTCCTCCCCCATAACTTTTGGATATGAGACACCTTGATGTGCATCACCGCGTACGTATTTAAGCAGCTTATGAGTGAGAACACAGACTGACGCACTGGAGCACATACCGGGGTTGCCCATCGCAGAGGGAAAAGCTGTGACACCTACTTGTTGAGATCAATGTCGTAGGTCTGCATGCGGGGTTTGTCTCCTGGAGTGTCTGGGTCCCATCTGTACACCTGGAACTTCTTTATTCTGGGTTGTGCTGCTGGAGCGGCTGCTGTTTGGGCATACCGCACCGCCTGACAGAAGGGACAAGGGGAGGAAAAAACATGATTCTTTTGGTTGTAATCTAATTATATTACACACTTTAGATAGGAAAAGTGTGTTTGTATGGTAAATAGAAGAGTAGCATTTGAGGAAAGCACTTGTTGTCAGTTAAAGCACATACACAAATCACAAACAAATTCTGATTTACTGATAACAGCCACCACTCATGATCTAGTGATACATTGCAGTAGCTGCGGTTACATGGACAAGATTAGAGATTCCAACTTGACTGTTCATGGATGATAATTAATGTGATCCAATAAGATGTGCGCAGCTTTGGAATAACACTTGCTACTTGCAATTGCTACTCCTGTTAGAAAATGAATCAGATTACAAAAGTGATCCCATTGAAAGAGTATCAGGTTACACTTTACCAGGTTATGCTTTACTTTAATGGCTTAACATGGCTGATTAAGTTATAAATTTAAGGGCTTTGTCTAGTTGTTTGTTTTGACTGAATTCGAAGGTGTCAGACTGCTTTAATATGCTATAATTGTTAGCTGGACACTAATTACAAATTAATATAACTCGTTGGGTGTTTACATTGATTTCTCGTCTACTTTTGAGGCCTAAAACACACCAACCGATAAATAAAAGCATTTAAACTTCTGAAGTTATTGTTGAGTCAGTCTAACTACAGTTGACAGTGAGCTAGCTAGTTAGTAGCTAGTAGCTTGGCTAGCTGAACTCCAGAGCATAGACGAAGCCCTCCGCTGTCAACAGTTATATGTTGTGACGTTACTCCGACCCCCACTGCTAGAAACTATAAATGACAATAAAGAGTTATTGTAACTGTTTATTTAGTCTAATAACTTTCAACATACCACCAGTCCAGCGGGGGAGCGGAGTGCCAAAACACCACAGCGGCTCAAGGACGTGAATCCAGCAACCGACATTTTGGTTTCTCTCTGACCTCCAGCGCCTGCTATCCCAGAATCCTCCGTGGCAGCGTCACAGCTCCGGTGGGAGCGCGTGTTTTGTTGACCGAGGTTGCGCTGGCACACACACGCACGCGCAATGAGAGCGTGCATTTTTATAGTTTGTTCGAGTTGATTGTGACCATTTTATTCGGTCTTTCGTTTTTTGTTTGCCCATCGTCCTCCGTGGTCATTTATGGATTAGTTTGTTTCATTGATGACGCGGTCTCCCTTTTGTTCAGCAAACCTGGGCTGAGCAGAGGACACAATGACACGAGACGTCCGGGTTTTTTAGTTGAACGAACCCAGCGCGCGTCTGTCAGTGGTTGTAAAGCGTGTGGAACTGAACTCGCATAACACCGAGTCTCTGTCAGGTGGAGCGGGTCTAAGGTCACTCAAACCAGCATTTTCACTATTTTAAAGGGGAGACTGTGGTGACATAGTTTATTCGGGGAACAAACATGGTGTTCCTGTCGTTGTCTTGTTGGATCAGAAGCCGTGGACCTGACAGATACTGGAAAGTTCAAGAACTTCTCAAACATGCACGGGTAAGGCCCCGACTATTTCCTGGAGGAGATGGGGCTAAATGTTGTGATATGTCTCGCGCTGAAGTCCGTGTGGTAGTTAAACCTGAAATGCTGTAGAAAGTCGAAAATCGGTGAGTCATTTGCTCATCATCTCTGCTCTTCAGAGACATCCCGTGCTGCTTGATCCGGTTGGAAAGATGCCTCGTCATCCTAATCTAATATTACCGGTGTAATGATGGTCATTTTGTTTAAGTCATCCTTCCTGTCGGTCTCTCCAACAGCACTTCAGAGGCAGAAAGAACCGGTGCTACAGTCTGGCTGTGCGGGCGGTCAGGAGAGCTTTCGTCTACGCCACTAAAGGTCGGAGGCTCAAGCAGCGCAACATGAGAACGGTGAGACTCAAATACTCGTCAAATACACACAGCAACACACACACGGCTGCCACATAAGATACAGTCTGACATTTGTCAATGAGGTTGAATTTGTAATATCCGAAAAATATCCTCTAGGTGAGTCTTTGGCAATGATGGGGACATTGTATCTTACTGAACCAATTCAGTTGACTTTATTTCACCAGGATAATTTTGCAAGGAGTCCTTGGGTACATGCGGTATATATTAAAAACGTGCAGTAATACAACTAAAACATATCAAAGAGTAGTAGCAGTCTGTTGATCAAGTGTCCCAAGATAACTGTGGGTCACTGGATGATTAAAGGGATGCTAAAGGAAACCATGTATTTCTTGCATAATAAGTTAATTGTTCTGACTTCACTCTAGTTTAAAAAAAATGTGAAATCTTCTTATTTCTTCAGCTCTGGATGTCACGCATTGCAGCAGCATCACGGGAGCACGGCATGAAGTATCCCGCCCTTATGCACAACCTCACCAAGGTTAGTCGTGCCGAATCGTCGTTGTTGTTGTTGTTGTTGTTTCGTTCCAGTCCTCTCTACGGTCTTTTACGCTGTTGGTTCACTCTGCCTGCCTGTAACATATTTACTCTCACCCTCCATACAGAGCAGCGTTCAGCTCAACCGCCGCGTTGTCAGCGATCTGGCGGTCACAGAGCCCCGGTCGTTCCTGTCACTTGCAAAGCTGGCGCAGACTCGGCAGCAGGAAGGCTTCCGGGCGGCGTTGGGTGATGGCAAAGAGCCTCCTGGCGTCTTCTCTCGGGTTGTTACGCTCCAGTAAAAGACTCGATACAGTTCCAGATGTTGTGTGGTTTAAATAACAGTGGTCTCGGATTGTGGAGATGTTCATGAAACGCGCTCGCCTCCTTGCTTTACAGTTGTCGCTTCATCGAAGATCAATCTAGTTCATTTGTGTGATTCTCAATTGATCACTACGCCAGGGTTGCCTCATGCTAAATTGCCCATGTAAATCACCAGAGTCTGGCCACCACATGTAAGGTGGGTCGCTTGGTGAAAAAGTGTCATCTACTGGCAAGGAATTAACTGGACTGCCAAACCTGTGTCCCCTGCCTGCACCGTGTATAAACACATGGACATGGATACGTCCTGGAGTCTCACATCTTGTTAGTGAGATTTTTAAACAGAGTTACCAACAGAGCAATGTCCCTGAAGTAGAAAGGGTCGAATATGTTGCACAAGGACACTCCAGCAGGGACATATGATTTCTGTTGCAGTGCCTTGATCGCTGACCTTGAAGAACAGTTTCCCTACTCGCTCATGCTGTCCCTGATATTTGACAAATCTCTTTGAACTTTTCTAATATAAGGCCCTTGCTGACAACGCTGGCAATAGTACTTAGATGCTGTTTGACTGTTCGGGCGACCCATTTCAAAGTAAATGCACGTGTGAGACAACACATCGTAGGTGTAGAATGAATGTTTTTGCACTCACAATCCCAGATAGCAGCTGACATTACGCAGCATTGCAGTTGTTTATCCACAGGTCTGCTTTTGCTCCATTCACTGCTTTCAATCCAACATCTCTGTCATGTGCGGCTCCAGTGTTGCTTACACAAAACCCCACCACAGTCCTCCTGATTACCTCCAGTATCAGTTTCCACAAACGTCCCTGTGTATATCATTTGCTGCCTTTTTTTTAAGTTATAATTTGAGGCTGTTGGATTGTGACTCTTTTTGGAGGTTGTGAAGAAAAGTGACCTCCAGCTTTGCCATGTAATGACTTTTGTCTTTGTAAATATATATTTTACCATTTGTTGTGGTGAGGTTGTCCTCTGAATGTTTAGTTCATTAAACATTTTGATATATATTTTGTCGTCCTGTCTTGATTCTCTTTTATTGTAAATGTTTTAACAATTTAAAGGATGTGGAAGTCATTTGTAGCTATCATCTCTTTTATTGCCATGATACGATATCAAAGTATTAGAGAACATAATGCCTTGATTCAATCAACCTGTGGTATTTCAGAAGCATGAACACACAGGTTCACATTCACCTCCAATCCAACATTTATTTCTGATGATCCTGCACAGATCCGACCCAATGAATGCTCCATGCTAGAACCTGATGTGCAAAGCCCACATAACCGTAATGTCAATGACACGACTTACAAAACCAGAACCACCCTGATGCAACCTGAAGAAAACCATGTGCTTTGCTGTGAATTACACGTATTGTGACCCTCTGCGGCTACCGTGTCGATTTCGGGTGGGACTACATGCGTGACCTCTACTGAAGACAGCTGTTGAGACAGCCAATGAGAAGAAGAAGTACTTGTTGCCAGCCAATCGTCGTCGCTGTCATTCAGAGAAACCTGCTCTCTGTTGCACCTGCGCAGAAGGTTCCGGCGTGACACGCGTGTTGGAGGAAGTGCAGTGACAGGACCGTAGCGGCTGCAGCCTCTCGCCCCGCGCACAACCGGCTAAACTGCTCTTCATTATTTTCTCATTAAAATGTCGTGGCTGTTTGGCCTGAACAAGGGGCAGCCCGAAGTGCCTCCCGGTCTCCCGGTTCAGCCTCCGCCGCCACCCCCGCCGGCCGGAGGCTCCAGCGGCGGCGGAGATAAACCCAAGGACAAATGGAGCAACTTCGATCCCACCGGGCTGGAGCGGGCTGCTCAGGCGGCCAAGGAGCTCGACAAGTCCCGTAAGTGTTCGGGAGGGCCAGGTAGCTCGGTGGCTGTCACCGGAGTGCAGCTTTCTCCAGATTATAACAGCATTCCTGCACACCGAGAGTCCCCGAAGCACCGGCATGCAGCTCCTCTCTGGTTCACGGCGGTGGTCGCTTCAGTAATGCGGCAGCTTAGATTACGAGGCCCACACTCACAGCCAGCGTCTGTACATAATATGGTTAATGTCCTCTTTGTGAAACGGCTGGTTGCTGATCGGAACAACGCTGTGCTGCGCAACTTCATTCAAACCAGTGGACCGGGTTCAAAGGTCATCGCCTTGCAATCTCGGTTGCAACACCCAAATCCCACTTGTTCCACACACATGCAATGCTTCACCAGTTGTTTCTGTCTTGTTTCATGGTCACGGCTTCATTTGAACTAAAGTGGAGGTAGAGAAGTAACGAGAGATAGCAGTGTCATGTCTGTAAGTGAGGCAGAGGCAGAGCACCACGTTACATGTAATCAACGAAAACCTCCATGTCTGAAGCCATCACACCTTTCACTTCTGTGCCGTTGCCTCTCTCCTCCACCCAGGACATGCCAAAGAAGCTCTGGATTTGGCTCGGATGCAGGAGCAGACCACTCAGTTGGAGCATCAGACCAAAGTGAAGGTGTGGCTGAAACGCACTTCTGCAGAGTTCATTTCACTTGTGCTAATTTACAATCCATGAAAGGATATGTTAATGATCCTGTGATTCGCTGGACGGTTAATGGCGCTGAGAGATGTAGTAGAGTTACAACGAGTGTGGATACTTGGTATCTCTAGAATAAACTCAGAATAGACAAAGCATGCGCGGTACATATTGCACATTGTCATTATCTATTACTACTTTACTGTTTGTTTACATCTATTAAAGCCTTATCTTTGTTAAAACCGGACTCAGTTCATCCTCTTCTTGTGCCCTGTGAACAGGAGTACGAAGCAGCCGTTGAGCAGCTCAAAGGCGACCAGATGCGAATCCAGGGAGAGGAGAGGAGGAAAACTCTGAATGAAGAGACCAAGCAGCATCAAGCGGTGAGAGCAGAAAGGCTTTGTTCTTCTCTTTGAATATGTTAAAGCAAAAAACAATCAGAAAGAGCATTGCAGCAGTGAACTGGACCGTTTATAGTTGCATGGGTACAGCTGGTTGTTTTCTGTCCCATCGCAGAGAGCTCAGTATCAAGATAAGCTGGCCAGACAGCGATATGAGGAACAACTACGGCAACAGGTGAGGTCTTCTCCTACAAGCTTTGGGATTTTATGTGAGTTTTAAAGTCTTTAATTTTCCAGATTTTTATGAATTAAATTTTTTTCTTTTAATTGTATATTTATTCTTTTTTTTAAAAAAAAGTTTTTATTTTGTATTGGCATTTGTCTTTTTGATTTTATAACTTGAATGTTTTATTTTGCTGTCTTTGTGAAGCACTTTGTAACGTGGATTTTGGAAAGTGCTCTATAAATAAAATGTAAAATAAATGAGACGCAGTATCAAAATAATGACTCTTTTTGTTGTTGTCGTCTTTTTTTCAATAGCAAGCCCTGAATGAGGAGAACCTTCGCAAACAGGAGGAGTCTGTACACAAACAGGAGGCCATGAGGAAAGGTACAGACTTCACTGATGACAGGATCCTGTACATACTTTTGAAGATGCTGAGCAGTGGTTTGCAGCTTTGTTTCTTATTGTGCTTCATGTCTGTGTATGGGTTTTTTATAGCGACGATAGAACACGAGATGGAGCTGAGGCACAAGAATGAGCTTCTGCGCATAGAGGCCGAGTCTAAAGCACGAGCCCGCGTGGAGAGGGAGAACGCTGATATCATCCGCGAGCAGATCCGACTGAAGGCTGCAGAACACAGACAGACCGTCCTGGAGTCCATCAAGTACGACAAACTCCCTCATAAGATTTCACACTAGAGTTTTTATTTAAATGCAGTGTATTTGTGGTTCTTGGTGTCCCTTGAGTCATGTAACTACCTGAAATTGAAGATGTTAAAGTATTTAAAACAAAATGTCATCTCCAGCGTATGTAACGCAGGAATAGTCCGTTTTGTGAGTTAAATTAAGTTGAATCTTGTAAACACCCAGTAGGCGTGCTGACAGTTAACTGGCATTTGCTTTTAGGACTGCTGGTGCTGTGTTCGGAGAAGGATTCAGGGCCTTTGTGTCAGACTGGGACAAGGTCACAGCCACGGTGAGACCTCTGATTCCATCCACAATGAGTGTAGAGAACGATTATACTAAAAGTAAGATACATGATGCATAGCAAGAGCTGTTTTTGCCACTGAATTTTACAGAGGGAAAGACTCAATCTCTTCTACAAAATGAAGTTAGGTGTAAAGGTACCAATGAATGACTGAAGCCCGTCGTTCCGTTTTATATTGACCTACAATATCATATAATGACACGTTTGAGTACTCAATTCAGCCCTTAACTAAATTTAAAGCAGGTAGTCTACCAACATGACGATCCCCGTTACACATATTTACATTTGCTAGTATTACGCCGTTGATGATCCAATAGACGAACGCAACCACACATTTGAATGTTTGGGCCGTCAGTGTGGGCAAACCTGAAATGGGTTTGAATCGATTGTTTTTAAAGATCCTTGCAGTGAAACGGTATTTGAATGTTGTGTCACTGTTCCACCACACAACCAAGGTGGCAGGTCTGACCCTCTTAGCTGTGGGAGTTTATTCGGCCCGGAACGCAACAGCAGTGGCGGGACGTTACATCGAGGCCAGGCTCGGGAAGCCGTCGCTGGTGCGGGAGACGTCCAGATTCACTGTGGCAGAGGCGATCAAGCATCCGGTCAAGGTAGCGAAATGGCAATGGATTATTTGCTCATTGTGTTAACAGCAGAGAATAACATGCAAATTATTCTTTGCCTGTTCCTCTTTCTTAATTGCTTAGACAACCAAACGGCTAAAGAGCAAACCTCAGGATGCCCTCGAGGGAGTTGTGCTCAGCGTAAGTGGACATCGAAATCTTCACAAAGGATGTAACTGCGGTTTTAAAAAGTTTTTTAACCACTTGATGCACGTTTATATCTCTCAGCCTTCCCTGGAAGAGCGTGTGCGTGACATCGCCATAGCAACAAGAAACACGAGGCAGAACAACGGCCTGTATAGGAACATCCTCATGTACGGCCCTCCGGGCACGGGCAAGACTCTCTTTGCTAAGGTATACCCGAGGACTGATGTAAACACTTACACGCATGGAAAGTGAAGCGGCGTCTTACGGTGAGGCTTTTTTTTCTTTTTTTGTATTGAGTAGAAGCTGGCAATGCATTCTGGGATGGACTACGCAATTATGACTGGTGGTGACGTGGCACCCATGGGCCGCGACGGCGTGACAGCCATGCACAAAGTGTTTGACTGGGCCAACACAAGTCGACGCGGGTAGGCTGCTCGATGTTATTTTAAATAAATAAAAAATAACAAGCAACAGTACTCCAGATAAAATACAAACAGAGAAAGATTATCATGTGTCGTTATCCTGTTACAGACTTCTGCTCTTTGTTGATGAGGCTGATGCATTCCTTCGCAAGAGATCCACTGTAAGTCTGCATATATTTCATTTCCCAGAAACTTTGGATGGATCTTTGGACCCTTTTTTTTTTTAAATTCTCCTTCACTCACGTGTATTTACATAACGTGCAATCTTCTACTCTTGCTTTTGTAGGAGAAGATCAGTGAAGACCTCAGAGCCACTTTGAATGCATTTTTGTATCGCACTGGAGAACAGAGCAACAAGTAAAGATTTATTTCTGTTTCTGTACATAATTTGAAGCCAAACTTTCACTTCATTTGACCAACTTGGCTTCTTCTCAGCACGTCTCTAAGCTGCTTGATTTGTGCGTTTGTCCTGCAGGTTCATGATGGTGTTGGCCAGTAACCAACCAGAGCAGTTTGACTGGGCCATAAACGACCGTATAGATGAAATAGTGAATTTTGCTCTGCCGGGTCCTGACGAGCGGGAGAGGCTGGTGCGGTTGTACTTTGACAAATATGTGCTGGAGCCCGCCACCGGAGGGAGGCAGTGAGTACAAGCCCTCCCCCCCATTGCAAAACAATGAAAGAATAATCGACTCTGTTCCCCTCTCATCTGTTTGTGTGCGTGTCCTTGTGCAGGAGGATGAAGCTGGCACAGTTTGACTATGGTATAAAGTGCTCTGAGATAGCGAAGCGGACGGAGGGCATGTCAGGAAGAGAGATCTCCAAGCTGGGTGTGGCCTGGCAGGTACGTTCCCTCAAATCATTGTCATCCTTTCACACAAAAAAAATCTTAATTTCACGATCCTTTACTTCAAAATGCTATTAGATTTCCCCTTTTTATTTGAGTAAATTCATGCGCGTCACATTCTCTTGCAGGCGGCAGCATATTCCTCTGAAGATGGCGTGCTGACGGAGGCTATGATCGACGCTCGAGTTGACGACGCCGTCAAGCAACACATTCAAAAGATGGACTGGCTGCACGGAGAGGAGGCGGCTCAGACCAAGACCCTTACGCCTCCTCAAGCTGGGGCGACAGCCAGTGGAGGCAAAATGGGTTTCACTCTGCCCCTCAGTGAGGCACCTCAGGCTGAGGAGGTGATTGCTCCAGTCCTTGAGATGAATCCAAATCAAGGAAGTATACCACCTCCTTCAGAAGGCAAAAGTGCCACCCCAGCTGGACAGGACTGTGAAGAAGCTGCAGCAACAGTGGAGAGTTTAGTGCAGCCTGCTGCCTCCACTGACCGTGAGGGCAAGATAGAAAAGGAAGACAAAACTGGATCTTCTCCTCCAAAGGATGGAACTCCAGTTTGAGTTGTAGAGTTTTTTTTTTTTTTTCTCTCTGCGAGGCGACCTTGATTAAGAAGACGAGTGAGCTGCCCCTTCAACTAGTCCGTGAGCTTGTCAAAGAAAAGAAGACGAGTTCAGCCGGTTGGGGGAGATAATCTATTAACATTTCAAAACACAAATGACGCCTGAGACTCTTTCATTCTAATATATAATGTATAGATGGTAAACGTTTACTTCACATAGTAAGTGTTGTGCACAGCAGAGTGTCTCTTGAAATGATTAAATTGATGTTTTTATAAACCGTACAAGTTCTGGTGTTTCTTACAAACCTTTTTGGGTACAGCTTCTATATGATATCACACGACCTGGAGCCTGGATTCGAGTTTTAGAGACAGTTGAGTTAAAATTTCTTTCAGAAAGCTACATTTCGTCTGTGGCATCTATTTAGTGTTACCTTACAAACTGCTTTTGTACAATTAAAGAGAACAGAGTTTGCAATGACATTGTCACAATATAAATAAATATATTTTTAATATATATTGAAAGACAAAACAGCAGAGGGGAGGGGTTATATTGGATATAGGAATCCACATGGGATTTCAATGTCAGTAACAGCTGAGGGCTTAATGAAGCTTCTGCAAAGTCAAGGGCATGAAGAGTTACTTGGTGTTAAATGAGCCACATGATAAAACTCCCTGTCAGACATTATAGGATGCCCTTCATGAACTATAATGTGCAGGTTCACATAAACAATCTGGCTGTTCCAATTTTGGAAATAAAGACAATTACAACAAACCCAAAAATTTAAAAAAGAAGGCAGGCTTCCCAATTCTGTTTTAATTACAAATAATGTACAAAAACTATATATATATATATATATATATATATATGTGTGTGTGTATATATATTATATACACACAGAATTAGCAAACTTGTGCAGAGTTGCAGTGGGACAGTAAGACGTACTAAACCAATCTTACAAGTGAAAATAAAAGCACCTGGGAAATGACTGTAGAGATGAACAATCCAAATGGTGCCTTACTCTCATAAAAATGTATAATAAACAGTTTTTCCTGAGGAACATCAGGCAGGTGCTTGTGCACTGGTTGACGCGTGTCATACAGGCAAATGCTCACATGAGCCTTGACACGCTGATGTTGGATAAATGCCCATCCATAGTCACAGACAGTACTTTATTACCTCGTCCGTGTAGTGGCCGCGGATGTAAGACACGCAGCAAAGCTTTCTGGGAGTCAACAAACAGCCACACACACAAGGACTTCACCCGCCGCACTGGTCTCATTAACGCCATCTCTGAGATTCACGAAGCCTGTCGTTTGTGTGCGAGGGTCATACTGAACCTGCCTCTTGATGGCCGTGGCGTCCAACACAACAAAAACAAAATCTGTCTGGATCTTCGTGTTTTCACAGCATCTCTTAAAAGTAAAGTGTTCAATCCAGGCTTAGCATCCACCGTGAGCAACCACCTGTTTCAGGTAAAACAATAAATAATATAGACAAACGCCACAACGCATACTTACATCTGTTACTTTTACTTTGGAAGAGCGTGACGATGTTGGAGTGCTGTCTTCATTGTTTCTCTCAAGTTCTTGATCCATGCAAATGCAGTGTTGTGGCAAATTGGTCTGCGCAGGAGTGACGGCATGGTGCTGCTTAAAGAGTTAACCTAAAAGATCAGACAAGTTGGGCGGGAAAAAAAGTGATACATTTATGTTGAAACCAGCAAAAAACACGATATAATCTTATATAATCTTATATAATCTCGATATAATATAATCTTTACATTTTTTGTATAAGAGTTTTGAAATGTTACAGAAAGTTAAGACTTAAGATTAGAAATAAAAGAAAGTGGATGGAAGCTTTATAAGGTTGATTGCTAATAGAATGTTTTTTGGAAAATAATTTCACAATAAAATAGTTTTTTGTGATGAGATTGATGAGACTGCAATCTAAATTTATGTGATGAGACATTAATTGAGGCCACTACCAAAGTTATAAATGTTACATGTTTAATCTGTGAAAGGACAGGGTTTAGAAGTTCAACCAACCAGAGTCGTAGTCAAGCTTCCGCTGCAGATCCTCCGTTAATATTTGTTTGCGTTTTAAATCCTCCAGCAAGGATTTTACTGCCTTCTTATGCCTTCTTTCTCGATCCTTGGCATTTCTTAAGTCCCGTTGCAGCTCCTCCACCTTATCCTGAGCCTCTGTTAACTTTTTTTTAACGTTAACTGGGTCAAGGGCGTACTGATGATCCTGAAAAATATTAATGTTATCATAACTTTCAATTATTCTCCTCATTTTATGAACGTCTCTAATAATTAAGACCAGCATCCCGCAATGGTGTTTTTAAGCGACCATTGTTCCACTCACTGAGGTTGACTCCTTAAGGTTGCCCGACACCTGAACCGGAACATCTGGACATTGTGCAGCAGCTTTTT
Organism: Nannoperca australis; assembly: GCA_036023655.1. Classification (NCBI taxonomy): domain Eukaryota; kingdom Metazoa; phylum Chordata; class Actinopteri; order Centrarchiformes; family Percichthyidae; genus Nannoperca; species Nannoperca australis. Next base: position 19,272 of record JAVQJD010068433.1, read on the forward strand.
GTGAGGTCCTGCTTGACCTGGGAGTGCTGGGCACCTGGAGATAAAGAGAAAACCCAACAGTTTATGTCAGTATCTTACCATTTCTAACAGGTTCTTTTTATTGTTAGGTTTGGTGGGCATCACACGTTAGCGAGGGATTAAGATGATATATTTTCATTATTTACATGGAAAGTATTTGCCAAAGACACTGACTTCCCAAAGACGGCCAGGGAATGTAAAAAGCGATGGGGTCACTCCTTCCTTTAAGCGAGTTGTCTGTCCGGTCATGTCAAAGTCTTCCGACTTGAAATGACAACTGCAGACAACTGAGTGGTGATTTGGCTCAAAGTCCCTTCTCCTCAGTGCTGCTGTCCATGCCCGCCTTTTAACTCGATCTTTTGGGAACCTACACACAAAACAAATCTGTCAGAAAAACACTATGCAGTTCTGCATGCAAGTTATAATTCGGGCACATTAACGTTACTGCATGTCATCTTGGCGCCATTTAACTGTAAACACTTTGTAAAGTAGATAACTGAGGACTACTTAACACAGTAACAAATGGAGAAGCTGATTTATAATTTAAAATATAATTTTCAGCATCTTACTGATACATTAGTTTCATTTTTTTTTTTTTTTTTACCTGACATGAACTAGCTTAACTTATTAAGGTTATCAAGACAGGCACTTAACTTTATGCTAATGTTAGCTTACAAGAGGGATTACTTAATAATATAATAACTTAGTTATAAGTGTGACATATCAATTTCAACACATTCGTAACAGAACAATATTGTAAAATAGCTTGTTTCACCTGTGAAATGTTATTCCCTCCTCCTTGGTTCTTGCATTTCTTTGATTAGTACATCCAACAGCGGCACAAAAGTCTGGCATTTTCTACCATTGAACTGAACACAACCCCGCTGCAAGATGACGGCGGCAGAGACGCAAACCGGAAGTGGCATCCATCTGTTCTTCTTCTTTGTCTTTTTGTTGGCAACCACCGTATTAGGTGCATTACCGCGATTTCCCGCTTCGGAGTGTTGACTAGAGGTCAGATCCTACCCATTAATCCCGTTTCTCTGATGAAAGCAAGGGAAGTCTACTGCCTGATCCCCTCGATAGGCTAATGTTTTTATTTTTATTACATGCACGGGAATCCTCACCCATAAACCAGAAGGATGCTTTCCTATTACCTTAAGCATGCTATTTAAATTGTAATGACCAAGTCTTTTTCTATTTATAGTGAACTCTTTATTTTTATTTTTTTTTCCTACCTATATTTCTAAATGTTGAATTGACTGTAATATTTAAATTGTACACATCTAATCGTCCTCTGAGGTTAGCCCAGTAGTGATTAAATGCTTCCTTCTAGTGACAGTTCTCCTGCCAGGACATGCTGTACTGGGATTGGAGAGGGTGGACTGTTATTTGTTAATAACAAACAAATATTACCAATTTAATAACCGTTTTTAATGAAGAGACGTTTGCCACAATTCCACTCCCCTTAGGCACCTCATGTTTATGACTTTCTGACACTTCTCCACTGTTTAGTTAATATGACTGACCCGTGTTAACAAAACTGAAACATTTTAATCCCAATTTGTATACCCACTGTTCAATCTCATTAACTGCTTCATGAATCATCCCATGAATGTGCAAAATATTCCCTCCCCTTCTCCGTACTGCCCCATCGTCTGCAAAATGAGATCTGCCAATATCTGGATGTATGTGAGAAAAACGTCATTGATCATTGCTTAGAAGATTCATGGACTTATCACACACTTTTCATACACTGACTGTATAATCGCAACATCCGTGGTTTGAGTCCAGCCGGAGACCATTGTTGCATATCCTCCCTCGTCTCTCTCTCCCTTCATTTCTTGTAAGCTTTCTACTTTACACTCTCTAACACACGCACAAAGAGGCCAACAAATATATACATTTTAAAAAGTTGTGTTCGGACTCTGCCAGACCTACAAGGGTTATTACGTGATTAAACAGAACACAGCGCACACAGTTAACTATTGCATTTAATCCACACGTTTATCTTTCTGTGTCAAATGCTTCCGTTAACATCGTAGTACACATCTCGCTTAATGTCCAACATGTTCCCCTTGGAGTCCTTGGTGTGTTTTGGATTTAAGCGCCTGAACAAAACCCAGGTGTTGAATTTGGGCATCCGTGACCAGAAACCTGTTTCTGTAAAAATAAAATAAATTAAAAAAAATAAGACAAGACAAGACAACTGGGCTGTAATACGTGAATATATCAACAGTTTATCCCAGAATGTTAAAATGTTGGTAAAGCCTAGGTTTTCTTCTTTGAGTAGCCTTAATGGACCAAAATAAACACAGGTGACACCAGGCTGAACCATACTATATATTCACTGCAAAGACCCTTTCTTCAGAAGCCTCTTAACTGTCCCCACATGCATGTTCGGTTTCAGTCCCCTTCTTACTCACCACTCATTTGGTTTGCCCTCCAGTATTCGAGCCCCGAGTCCCAAACATTATTCAGCCACAGCAAGAACCAGCTGATGCAGAGGCCCAAGAGCAGTCCAGCTATCACGTCGATCTCGTGCGGGGTCATGAAGTCACTTAAAATGTAGATTTCTCTGGAATCGAGATCGGACTGGGCCTCATCATATGCAACGATGTGATAGACTTTATGACTGCAGCAGACAGAGCGGTAGCCAGTGGGGGGGCCATTTGCACATAGAAAAGTAAAGAGACACCAGTGTTAGTGGAACAAAATGAACCAATGATGATATCAAAATCTCTTCCCAGATATCTCCCCACCCCTGTTGCACAACACCAGTACACTAATATGCATTTTTTATAATACATTTGTATAATTATATAATAACAGAAATACAGTTTGTGGTTGTTTGGTGAAATTATGTATTTCCAAAATTTAAACTTTTCAAAATTTAAGTGGAAACAGTGGTTGCATAATAATGCATTTTTCAAACTGAGTTTTATGAGCAGGTGGAAGAAGTTTTTGGACCTTTGAATCTTTCATCTTTACCCAGGGTAATGATTAAATTGATTAGCAGAGGTGGTAAGCCACCCAGATCTTAATCAATTAAGTTAGTAAATGAAACAATTAGCCGCAATAATTGAAAATATGACATTTGCTGAGTGAAATAAAACCTCTACTCCTTTAGTGTTGGATGGTTAATGTTTTTTCATAAAAGGTTCTCTATGATGTGGCAGAGCTGGTCTATATTTCAGGCGAGGTCGCCCACCTCTGCTATAAAGCACTGATTGAGCCGAGAGATAAACAGCCAATCAGGATTCATGGTGAGAAGTCCTAATGAACGCACCAGCCTGGTCTGTTGGGACGTCACGGGTCACTTTGATAGCAGCCACCAAAGCATGTTTATGGATATATAAGCGTCGAGTTTGTCTCGCACACTACAAAATAAACTACGGTCTCATTCAGTAGCTACAATTGGATTGTGTTTTACCTTCCGCACGTGCAGGCGCAGACGCGGTCCTCGCCTCGCACTAACGGTAAAATGAAGTTGTGAACGCTGTCAAATAGCGCGTTCATGTCCGTCAGAGAAGTCAGTGTCTGAAACAATACATAACATAAGTAAGGAAGCGGAGAAACTCACCACAGCACTGTAATATTCCAAACGCAACAAGACTAAATGCAGATTAACTAGCTTAACTGCTATCAATTTCTTCCTTTAACTGTCGGCGGAAGTGTTTTAATAAACTTGTTGTTACTGGTCCCGCCGAACGAGATCATACAATTAAGACACGGCGACTTCCACCCGGACTCGTCACTTAGCTTACGTGCTCTCAGACGATACAGACGGGCTGCTCCTGCCCGCGCCTTCACATCCACGGTGCCTTCACTGCCCGACCGTCGTGCTCAGCTGTCTAACGCCGCCGGGGGAGAGCCGGTGACGGACTTACCCAGAAACAGGTCCAAAGAACTGTTTTTTTGTTGTTGTTGTTGCTTATAACGAACGAAACGGGTTGTCATGGTAACTTCTATTAGGATACATACCGTTAGCGGTTGTTTCAATTCGATTTCCTTCGAATTCTGGTCATTTCATTAAACTAACGGTTGCTTTGGAAACGTTACTCGGGTGGTTCAGGATAGTTTGTCAAGGTGCCTTAAATCTTACAGTTGTAAACTAGTGCGCCTATTTTTTTTATTAGTAAATCTTATTTAAATCATGACGCTTATATTGAGTATTACGTTGTTGTCTATCGTAGGGCCTACACTAATATTAACCTGTTGAAATATTTTAAAATTTTTTTGATTATGATTGATTTCTGTAAATGCTAATAGTTTAGTTTAACAATCCCTTTTCAATTTTCACATAAACCATGAAACCACCATGTAGGCTACTAACAAAAGGCAAATTAAGAGTCAAGACATTTCTTAGAGATGTTTCATTCTTTAGTGGATTCATATTTACATACAGAAAAATCAGGCACTCTGAGCTGAACTCGCAGTTTGCAAATAATTACATTGCTTCAATTCTTTAACATTTACAAAAAAAACAAAAAATACTATGCCCTGAAAAACAGCATATCCAAGTTTAAATATGAATCAACACATTATATTGGAAACACGTTGGAGGAGAGCCTCAGAGAGGTCTAGGTTTGGTTATTCATTATTAGCCCACCCACTTTAACTTAATGCTAACTAATCTACAACACATGGTCGCACAAAAACACGCATTCAGTTCAATTGATTTTCCTCCCTGTCTGACCCCAAGAAACACATTTACACGGTCCTGGGTCAGGAATAAAAGTCTGACATATATGCTCAAATGAATTACAATTATATATCATCTGGAGAGAAAAAAAAATCTGCATCAATATGCTGTACTGAACAAAATCAGAGAGACTTGTAAGGGAGTTGTCAAATCATGGGCGTGGGTGTTATGGCTCTCCCTGAGGAGACATGGTTGAGTGATTTGATTTCACTGGACTGGGATGGAGAGGGGACCTTGGCCTGACCTTGATCTGGAGAAATAAAGGCAGAGCAAGAGCAGCGAGTCCGTCCTCTGCATAGAGGAAAAACCCATCATCACCAATATGTCCAACAGCAGCCATTTGTTAAGTCCTGACACGAAGCTGTGTGTGTGTGTGTGTGTGTGTGTGTGTGTGTGTAGGCACACAATATGCATGTACGCACTGAGTTGCAGCTGACTGAAGATTATTAAGTGCGTGTTCATGTGTGTACTGTTTGATTGCTTGTGGTCCGGGTCTGTGTTCATTGCTAATTCCTGTTGTAAATCAGTAGAAACAGACAGTGTGAAGAAAAGGCCTGTTGCTCTTCTCCTCGAACTCCTGTAGGAGCTCATCGATTTCATTCTCCATGTCGTCAGTGTGCTGGATCTGCAGGGGTGGAGGAGGAAGCACATTAATCAACACACCGACACACACCCCGACACACACACACACTTATAGCTTTCATTAGGTGACCACTGAATCTCCTCTTTTGGAAGAATGGCAGATTATGTGCACATAAAAGACATTTTATTTATATTAAGAATACAGACTTACTTCAGTTTTCATTAGCAAATCTCAGTGTCATACATAAGTGAACAGAGTGGTTACTGTACTCTGCCATCAATGCGCATGTACAACATTTAAGAACCCTGCAGGAGACACTTACACATTGACACAGCTCACAGATAAGGAAGGCACCCAGTGTGGCTTCCTCGTGGTTATCCTGAATGTCTACGTTGATGACGTGAACAGGCTGTAGAGTCTCCTGCTCTCTTGAATTCAGATCTGAGGAGCAACAGATGGAAAAGCGTGCGTCAGTCAGAAGTGCTGGGAGTAAACACTTAGGGTATATTATGGGGTAGGTTTGGGATTTTATATGCCCACAAAAAGCATCAAAGCAGTGTTCCTGCAAGTGACCAACTATGTCCCTTCAGTTATTAAGACATTTGTGTGAAGCCTCACCCTCCAGCACTTGATCATAGACTCTCTCTTCGCAGGTGATGACCAGGTCAAACTTATCCTTGCAGTTTTGAAATCGCTCTGGCTTTGATTTGATGCGCTTGTTGCGATCCAGCATGTGCAGGATGCCGTTCTGTGTGTATCTACAGAGTGGGGAGGTCAAGGAACATAGCAGGAGCGAGACAAACATGCACTAAATACAACACACCCAGCACACTCCCAGAGTAAGGATTTCAATGGATAGAACACTGAAACATGCCTGACACCCAGTAAGCCTGTATGAAACAGTACAATATTCACGTGCCTGAAGGACACTGTATATCCTGTTTACCTTGTGGGTACACACTTGAATGGAGTCAGTAAGTGTTTGTGTTTGACAAACTGCAGCACCCTCTAGTGGTGTCTGAAAAGCATACCGTTAACTAGATCTGTCGTGGAGAAAAAAAAAATGGAATGGCATTTCAGAGCAAGTAAACGTGAAACTTTTGACTGTGATTCCTCCATTCGATATTAATACTAATGATATCAACAAGCCACTCTGACACCGGCAGGCTGAAATGCAATGTCTGTGCAATAGATGTAATAATTCTGCCAAATACTCCCATGTTTCTAAAACATAGCCAAAGTATTTCTATGTTGTTCTTTCACTACATGGTCATCCTGCAAGACATTGCCAGGTGTATAAATAAAAGAAGACCAGCCACTATGGAGAATTGTCTATAATAGTGACTATATTTTTAATCCATGCAAAATTGCAGGAATACAGCAAATAGTTGAGGCAGTATGTACATCTTCTATTCATAATACATTTACAGATTTGACCTCTCAACCGACCGTGGTTTGGAAAAAATTAACACCTGCAATACAGTTACATCATTAGCAAAGGCAAGTCAAAATCTGGTAAATGCTCATTGCTCCTACTTTAAAACCTAGATGTTCACTTAAGAGGCCTATTTAACCAGAATAAGTCAGGGTGACTTTCTTAGACACACTGAAGGACATTTGGCCAACTTCTTAATTATCTGAAAAATTAATTAAGAACCTTAAAATATAAATCCAAAGGTTTAACATTAGACTGCTTACTCATAGTGAGACCACAGATTATTTGAACTATGACAATGACAAGCAAAAAGCACCACCAGTCAGTAATTAGTGACAGGAGCAGCGACTGCAATCATTTGGATGAAATCAAAGACAATGTGGCAGAATTCACTCACTATTGCAGTTTTTACTTCAAGTAATGTGGTCCAAGGTGACACGTACATGTGCTCTCACTGAGGAGAAATAACACAATGGGCTGTAATTCGTGTGCCTTCACTTACTATGTGGCACCACAGCCAATAATGTGTTTATGAAAAATAAAGATGTGGCTCAGAAAGCCAGTTCTTTTAAACAGGAGGAATTATTCCTGCGTTTAATGTATAAACTGTCGGGGAAATCTGCCCTTGAGCTACGTTTGTTAAATGCCCCGTTAGGTGTTCTTTCAGTTAACGTCCACTTTGTGACCATTGTTTTTCTTTGCTAATGGAGTTTTCCTGCGGTTGTCTGTTTATTACTGATGCACCAGCGATTCAGTTAACAATTACAGAAATTAACTGCAAAAGACAAGTGAGCCAGATTATAAATTGAACTGGCGTTACTCAAACTGACAAGTGATCTATTGTGACTATGGGGGAAAAGACATGTTGAAAACACAGGAAACTGCACTAGCAAAGAACAACAGTGTTAAAATCCTTTTTTTTTTAATGAGTATAGATTTAAATCTGATGGTCTCAGCAAAAAGCTACTGTTATCTTCAACAAATTTCACTTACTGCTGCGCGGCTGTTGTATTTCAAGAGTTCCCCCCCCGCCGCCTGTATCATATAGGTTTAATAACAACGCATATATAGTGAGACACTTTAAAATCCCTGTGCTTGATTTACCCACCGCTGTAGTCCCGTCTGTTGTGCCGTTCAACACCGTCACACTTGCACAAACGTCCACAGAGATTAACATCTAAACAAGATACATGTACATGGGCCACGTTTGCTTATTTGGCTCCCAGTATACAGTATGTGCGTGTGTCTGTGGAAAAGTGAGTGAGGTAGGGGATACAGTTCCTTGTCCTTGCGGACCAAGTCGTTGTACATCTGTACATATGTCGTTTTGAAGTCATACACATTTGGCTTATCCGGGGCAGGACCGGGTAGCTTCACATGAGTCCCTGTCCCAAATGAACGCACATCGAATCCACGTTTGCTGCAAAGACGAAAAAAGGACAAGACAGTAAATTACATACCATTTCTGGCAACAACGCTAGATACAAGAAAGCATTACATACAAGCAGAATGCAGTAATCTATGAAGTCAGCTTTTCAGAGCGCCTCCTCGCATATCAGATCTAAGCTGAATGTTTAATGTGGTCCTGTTATGTCACAGGCTGAATAAAAGACACCACTGCACACTTGAAGAGCGTAGGCCCATTTCCAGCTCACATGTTGATGTCAGAGACAGTCTACAACTGCACTAGTCAGAGGAAATGAGACCATGTGTGAAAAATCTGGATAATTCCAAACCAGCACACACTTTTGCTTTTTTTTTTTTTTTTTTAAACGAGTAAATCTAGACACAAAATGCCTAAATGGTGTGTGGATGGGGAGACTGATCAGAGGTGGTAGGCCTCTCGTTGTTTGCATAACTGCAGTTGCTCCCTTCCGGAAAAGTCTCTCCAGGGGGCGCTCTTGTCAACATATGTGGGGCAAACAAAAAAAAATCCCTAACTAGGGCCGGTATTTTGAAAGCCCTGAATCTGTGTAGGCCTTTACTTAAACCAAGCGCCAAGCTGAAACCTAGTGACAAACCAGCGTTTAAAGCGCGGCGTGGCCGCGGTGTCACAAAGAAAGCGAGTCCATTGTTAACTACGTTGAGGCCCGACGGACCGACCGTGTCGGCATGGGTCGTGACCGGTTCGGAAAAACCGCTCGGCAGTCGGCACCGCACAGATTTCGTTCGCTTCACGATAGCTTTCCTTTTCTTCTCCTCCCGGCGGCTCGTCTTTACCTGAGGATATTGTGCGCTTCCATACTGCGGTTCTGGTTGCTCGAGCACACAACCGCTACACGCAGCGGGTGGCTCGGCATTGCGACCCTCCGGCTGAAACTAACCGACACAAGCTGTCAGAAACTAACAGAGGTGGTTTAAATGGATCCCTGTGAGGAAAAACAAACGAGACAAACCCTTATGTAACGCTAAATAAGAAAACGTGTCGAGTACAAATACTGTGCGATTGGCTCGTCTTCTTTAGAAGCAGGAAGTTAAAATGGCGGCGCCCCTTTAGCTGAATACGGCTTTATCGAGTGATGTCATTAGAGGGCGGGGTTTGCTACTCGTGCCAAAGAATGTTGCGACGTAGACTTGACGTCTATAAAAATAACACGTTGCGGAAAATGTGATTTTCCTTGAAAGTCATATTTTTTACTACAGTAATAGTGGCCATGACAACACCCTGGGCCGTTTCCAAAAATAAGAGCAAAAAGTAAATACTGCCAGTGCTACAAAATATAAAAATAACCTAAAACTCCTAACTAATACAGCACCTGTATTATGATGATACAGGCTACTTCTCCCTTTGATTTATGTTCAATACCATTATTTTATATATTAAAACTACTTAGTATCTTCATCCATAAATCAGTTCTGAACAGACAACTTCCTATTTCCCCCCTTCCTATACATAAATTCTACATCCATGTTTGTGACAAGGCTGTATACATTCCTCACCCTTCATGTGGATGTTTCTGCAAAGTGTGTATAACGGCAGCGATTTTTTTGTTTTACTATATCATATTGTGTTTTGCATTGTCTTGCCATACCGTTTACACACGGGGTAACTCTCCCTTCAACATCTCTAAGTTTATTTGGTAATTTTGGGCAATGCTGCAAATTAGTGATTTTCCAGGTATTTAATTTCCCTAATTAGCTAAAAATTGAAATTTCTGTCCTTTTAAAATTTTTCTGAGAATCGCTATTACGAATGTCTAGACATATCAATATTGCAACGGAACGTTGCATGTACCATGAAGTACCATGGCATATCACCCACTCCTGATCTCATCATATTTTCAGGATAAATTTGTATCATTTTATTAAACCATCCAGAAAGACAAAAACATTGATTGACCTGCATCACACACCCAGTGATGGTTTGTGTTCATACAGATATTTTGAATTCCTGTCTGTTGTTTGTTGTTGTTGTGTATTAATAAGATTGTCCTGGGACGTGGAAACTAACACACAAGGATAAAAATAAGGACAGCTGTAAAGTATTACAAATGGCCTCATGGTACTTTATTCACTGACAGCAGGACATAAAGGCATAAGATGTTTGGCAAAGTATTTGGAGATTGTACACCAAATTGGATTGCCCTTCACAAAATGGTACAAATACATACTGTATGCAGACCTAAAAGCAAAACTAGATGGTGGGATGATGTAGTCAAGTGGAAAAATTGAATCCAGTAATGTTTTATTTTTCCTGCATCCCAGCAAAGTCTGGACACTTTCACAGGCTGCACATTTAGCAAAAATGGCTATTTCTGATGTACTCAAAGCCATTTGATGTATTGCTGTTCAAAAGCTGCCAGTGTACAGATTGACAAATTCGATCACAGACAACCTTGAACAAAAACATGACACAGTAAACTACTGTATGATAGTAAATGTGGGTTATCAGAACTTTTGGTTCAGTGCGTCCTCGCAGAGGTTGACAAGTGGTGTCATTTACAGAGCCACAGAAGTATTGTGCTTCAATTCAGTCATAACAGGACGTTTATATCATATTAGGTGGCTGATTAAAAAAAACCTGACAATGAGTGACTAATATTGTGAGATTAGATATGGTCACCATGTATGTTAAATGTAGTTGATGGGATTTATTTAACAGTGCATCTGGGATTCGGTGCAGCATCAGTGATGCGAGTGAGTGCGGTAGGAGTATGTGTGCTGTGTGGTGGGGCTCATTATGTTCTCGGTGATATATGCTACCAGCAAGCAGATGATGACCAGCATCACACAAATAGCTCCCCCCACCGTTGTCATGGCGATCACAATGTCCTGCATCCCAGACGGCGGCAGGGCAAACTCCACACAGTCCCGCTGGTCTGCTCTCTTGGCTGAATCGGAGCGGGCCAGGGTGCGCAGGCAGATGCGGTAGGGGATGTTCTCATGAAGCTCGCTCAGGAGAAAGTCCCTGCAGCCAGATCCAAGATGGACACCGGCACACTCAAACTGAGTGTAGCTCCCATTCCACCAGCAGCTCAACTCGTAGCCTCCCCGCCTGTGGCGTCGGCCACCGAATACAGTGTTTGATCTGAGAGTTTCTTCTCTTGTTAAATTAGTCCCAGGATCCCCGCTGCTCTTCTGACCGGCTGCAGTCTCTTTTGTCTTCGCGTCTCGGTCGGTCATTGTGGATCGTCCCTCCTGGGTCCACTGTAACAGTACGCTGCCGTTGGTGAGAATATTTGCCACCAGATTCCCCAGAGACACCACTGTCCTGCAGTCTCCCTTACGACACTTGTAACCAGGCAGCGTGTGTCGGAAACACAGCTGCCCCCCAATGCCTCCCTCAATCATTCGATAGGCACACAGTGGTGAGACCCCTTCCTCTGGGCTCCAGCTTGGTGCCCTGCCAGACCTTTCAGACATCACAGGAGTAATATTGCCTGTGCTGACGTTGAAAGAGAAGCCTTTCGCTTGGCCTGTTACCTCTTTAAGAGTTGGCGATGGCCTACTTTCCTGGCTGTGATTGCCATAAATGGAACTGATGTCAGTCTGTTTTAGCCAGTTTTGGGGCGTCCCCAAAGGATTCCTGCCTCTCACCTCTGATGGGGACGTTGTTGATGATGCTGATGATGCTGAGCTGCTGCGATGAGTTCCGCTGGACGCGGCTGCCTCGTGTAACGCGCAGAGCAGGAGTGCCAAAAAGGCGAGCAGTGATGGTCGTTGTTGGCTTTTCATCTCACTTCCTCTCGTCGAATTATTTCCTCTCACAGTGGATCAGAAGGGCGACGGCACGAGGCGGGCTGGCGTCTGCCATAAGATCGGCGCGGCCTCAGTGTGCACAGACGCAATCCGTGTGAAACAAGGGTAGCGAGTCCATGGGCGAGAGCAGCGGGAAAGCATCTGCGACAGAAATAACATTTATCATCGGAGTGTGACCTTGCACGGGATAAGCGTGCAGGATGAAGCTAACGAAGCTTAAACGGCGATAAAAAGTCAGCTCAACCATTTGCCACTTACTTGTGTCGCTGTGACGCGAGGACCCGGCTATCGTGCCGTCGGATTTGCTTTCTTCTTCCTGTCTTCCTGGCTGGCTTTGATGCTCGCTGTGCCAGAGTGCACGTGGAGAGGAGAGCGCGCGCTGCGGAGTGCTTTGGGAGCGTGGGATGCGTGCGCAAAATCTTCGTAGTAGTCATCGGCAGTCGGTTTGTGAGTCACCATCCCACACGGTGCTTCAGGTGTTTGTCAATAACACAGCCAGCAACCGGAGTCCTGACAACACCGAGTGATGGAGGGTTTCAACCAGCCCGCATCCTCACATCACACCAGTGCCTCCCTGTACCAACAACACCTGCAGTCAACACCCAAACCCGTCCCCAATATGTAGGTGCCGTCTTTTTACCAAGATGTTGTATCACATGCCACATTTATGGTATGGCCCCAGTGATCCACATGTGAAATAATGTTGCAGAGACGTAGGCTATCAAGTAAAAACGTTAAATCAACATTAATCTTCCATATTAAGCCATTTTGCTCATTGTTTTTATAATTGAGAAACCGACAAAATTGGAGTTCGTTTAGATCAAAATAGATTCAAAATTATATATAGGCTATAGAAAAAGCTATAAATGAATTAAATATGTGGCACATTTTCTGCCTGGAGTTTTGAAATATACTTAAATGTTTAATCTTGTACTTCAGATTTTATTATGCTCTCTGTAAACTAAGCTTGCTATTGGTCGTTGCATTTGATGAGATGAAGAAATGCACTGTGCAGAGTTTGATGTTGTATTTAAAGTTTGTCAGAGTTTACATATCCAACATATAAACTGTATATTATGTGTGTTGGTGGTAGAAATGGACAAGACAAAGAAATAGGGCCTGATGAGCACTATTGCAAGACTATTGTGTTGTTTATATGGGGGAGGTGGGGAGCGGGGAATCCAATTAAAGCAACACACAACTGCAACATGAAGAAGCCAATCAATCTTTGCAGTTATTTTAAGGTTTATTGTGTTCATAGTTTTTGTTCGTGGTGGTTAATTTATTTTTTGCTACATGTTCTCTTGAATGAAGAAAAATAATGAATAACCTCTAGCACAATGGAATAATGTCTGATCAACATGCGTCACTGTTACCTCATCCCAAGAGACAAACATGACAACCCAGTAAACAATTAGTACCAAGGGAGAGTAGGAATGGCTGACTAATAAGAGAAAACATGCTGCATCGGTGGTACTGACTTAGCTCCACCTGTCTCTTAGAGGTCGCATAGTATAACTGGTTAATTCTGTGTGACCTGCGGTTAATGATATATCTGATGGTCTCATACTAGCTATTGTTATTTAGATAAGTCGTTGACGAGCAGATGGTTGGCCCTTCACAACAGGCACTTCCATGGCAGAGTTAAGTGATGATTAGTATGAAAAATGTGCTGGGGACCGGCTGTTCAGCGAACGCAACAAATAACAGCGGCCCACACACTTGTTGATGTGACCCTTCAGGTCGAGAGACAACGTTACATTTGCAGTTGGTTCGGTGACATGGAAAGCAGACATGGAAAATGCGTGCCGCTGCATGTATACTCAAAGCATCAACATATTCGATTAAATTGACCGTGAGTTTGGTCAGCAAGGGTGAAATCTCCCGAGTGACACGCCTATTTGTTTGTCTGTGTGTGCGTTTATATAAAACATCACGAGGACCCATCAGAAGCAATAGTAGTGCATGCGAAACCTTTCACTCCGACTCTCCCACATGCTTGTCACAAAGAAGAAGAAAACGATGTCGCCATGCAGAGGATGAAGCCATGTCAGAAGTCCTGACTGTAGATGCCATTTTGTTTGGGCTCTTGGTCTTTTCTGGCATCCTGGGAAACATCTTGGTCATCCATGTGGTGAGACAACGTCGAACGTTTCATTTGTTTATTGAGCTGAATGTTTTGGGTGGGCTTGTTCTCAGTCTGCCTTGCTTATGCTCTCAGGTGTTTCAGTCAGCCGTCGAGAGTCCATCTCGAAGACTCCCTCCGTCCGACACGATTCTGGTGCACCTGTCACTGGCCAACCTGCTGACCTCACTTTTCCGCACAGTGCCCATCTTTGTGTCAGACCTGGGCTTGGATGTGACTCTGTCTCCGGGCTGGTGCCGAGTTTTCATGGTGCTGTGGGTGTGGTGGCGAGCTGTGGGCTGTTGGTTGACTCTAGTGCTTAGCGTCTTCCACTGCACCACTCTGAGGCGACAGCACGTGGCCTTTGGAGCTCTCGCACAGCAAAGGGAGAGGCGGCGGGTTTGGATCGTTCTGGTGCTGGTGTGGGGGGCAAACCTGGCCTTCTCAGTTCCAGCTCTCGTATATAGCACTCAAGTCCAAGGCAATACCACGGTGGAGCTGATGGTGATCAGCTGCACCACCAGGCCTCTGCTGGGCTGTGTCTGGGTGTTCCCCTCCACTGAACAGGGCAAAGCCTTCGCCTCCAGCTCGCTGGCACTTAATGAGGTGTTGCCACTGGTGCTGATGATTTGCACCAACCTGGCCACACTTCACGCTCTGGTAAAACACATCAGAGCCGTTACCTCAGTGGCAGAGTCAGGAGGAGCCCACGGGGAGATGGACAAACATGTGTCCACTGAACGCAAAGCAGCTCATGTAATCTTGTTGCTAGTGTCGCTCTTCGTGGTCTGCTGGGTGCTACAAGTTGCTGCGGTGACATACTACAACTATGTTAGGGGACACCACGCCGAAGGGCTGCTGACTGTGTCCCACTTCTCTGCCTCGCTGTTTGTAGGATTCAGTCCCATGGTGGTGGCCCTTGGACATGGCAAGCTGAGAAGGAGAATCACGAGTATGATACTGGGGTGGTGTAAAGTTCTTAAATGTGAAGACACTGAGGAGGTGGGGGAATCCCTAGGGACTGAAGGAAAGAAGGGAAATCAAACAATTTTTACTGTTCAAAAAGAGAGGAAGCTCATAAAAGTGGAGGAGAAAGTGTGACTGTACTGGTACTAAAGTACTGAAAAAACACTCGATTGTATTCCCAAAAACGCAAGGATGCATCATCCAATTGAATCCAGGGGTGCTGCACTGCATTTCCTCTGGACAGAACTGTTGCCAAGTATTATTTTTGATTTCTTTACGACATTTCAAAGTCCAACTGAGACACTGTATGTTGCCTGAACCAAAAATCTTTACAGTGCAATCAAGCAGGTGATTTGGTATCTCTTATCGTTTTAATGAATTTGATCCAATCCAATGTGTCATTGCTTCCTTGTTGTTTCTTTTGAGCTGAGACATATTCTAATAATCCCTCGAGATTGCTTTATCTCATTTTTTTAGATTGTTTGTGCTGTCTAGTCAAGTTTATTTGTATATGCAACATTTCATGTCTCAGTTTGCCTCGTTGTGTTTTATCACTAAAATTAGTTATAAGGATCTACGAACAAACCCAGAAACCCCAAATATTTCATATTGTGGGCCAGACAGGAGGCTCTCACTGTCTTACAATATTCCTTCTTGAGATTTAGTTGAAATAATATTTTATTGTGTTACACATAAGGTGACAAAAAAATGAAATTCTCAATCAGAAGCCATCATGGTAATTAAAAACTTTAATAAAACTGTAGATTTTGTTGATAATCATTTATAAGCTTCAGGGGAACCTTTATTGCAAGGGTTATAAAACACAACCCTTTGATTTTGCTTTAAAATCACATCACATCATTCAATTAGTCACTCAATCAATCAATCAGTCCTGTCTACATTAAGAATTGAATTATATACTATAACCACGAACCTCCTTTAAATGCTTTTTGGGGGAAGTTGATGCAAATAATAGAGTACTGTCTGCCAGGGACTCTGTCAGTGAGCGAGCATAGTCTTCATGAAAGAACGCAGGCGCCGGTGGCCAACTGCCAGAACAACAGGTGACAAGGAAATGAAGACAATGTTGGCAAAACGAGCAATGGCCAGGAGAAACTCAGCAGAGGAGCCACGGTTGTAGTTAAAATAGTTGACAGAGATAATGCTGGTTCCCCAGGATACAATGAAAAGCACTATGAGGGCCAGAATCACCTGCAGGAACACAGAATATCAACATAAAGAATTAGAGAAGTGAAACTCAGATAAGATGTTGATGTTGAAATATACTCCAATAAAAATGTTGCTAAAACAATTGTCTGTCTGCTCCATGGATGCATTCTCAGGTCTGCTGTAGATTAAACATGTTTTATCAATCCACTACTCATCTAAATGATGAACATGACTTCAGTGAGCTCTTCACAAGCACAAAGCTTCGGTCACCCTCCTCTTCCTCACCTTGGCTGCTCGCTTCTCAGCAGGCACCCGTTTTATGACGGGTGCATCTTGCACCAAATTCCGTATCCTACTGTGGGTGTAGATGGTGTACAGGGAGCCCAGGCTGGTAATGGCCATTAGGATTATGGGAATTATTTCGTGGATCACCATAGACGTGGTGGCATAGGCCAGGCCACTGTACCCGGAGGGGAAGCTCCACACACAGCCCAGCAGGGGGCGTGTTGTGCTGCTAATCAGCATCAGGGTCTGAGAAAAGAGGAGGAAGACGGAGGAGTGGAATCAGAACATGGAGGGAAAAGGGTGGAACACACACTTTGTCAGCAACTTAGGGTCAAT
The DNA here is from genome assembly GCA_036023655.1 of Nannoperca australis. Taxonomy (NCBI): domain Eukaryota; kingdom Metazoa; phylum Chordata; class Actinopteri; order Centrarchiformes; family Percichthyidae; genus Nannoperca; species Nannoperca australis. The sequence continues at coordinate 36,094 of JAVQJD010068433.1, forward strand.
TTATTCTATCCTTAGAAAAAGTGACATCTACTTGTGACACTTGTAAATATTTTATTGCTAATCTGTTTGAGGTGTTGAGTCAAAACTTAAACGCATGACTTTCTTCAGATGAAGGGAATTACACTGTAGTATTACTAGTACTTTTTTCACAACTTGATGCTGCAAAAATAATTTCCTTGGTCTTAACAGGAAACTATCCACAAATTAAACTACTTTAAACTAGTTTAAATTTAGCACTAAATTACCTCATGAAACTATTTGATACATTTAATTTAAACTGACGCAGCCTCCTGTTGCAACAGGCTCTCACCTCTGTGTTGTTCTCGTTGCCATTAGTGGAAAAGATATGAGCAGGAATGGAGTAAATATAGTTTAGAAGCCAGATGAGGCCCAGACTCAGCACTAGGGTCTTAGGAGCGCCCCGGGGCCCATGAATCTTCCTGATAGTTGGAGTCACACGCCTCAGAGTCTGGAGGTGGAATGCACTGAGTAAGAGTGTTGACCACACGTTGACCGATCGCAGCCACACCCAGACACCCATGAAGAAATGACACAACTCTTTGGATGAGTACAGCTGTGAAAGAAAGATAGGGGTGCATATTCACAAATGTGGAACTTTGTCTGACTAATATCCTGCATCACGCTTATGTCCTGGAGGTACAAAGAGGTCTTTTTCACCACCCTAACTGCCATCGAATTCACCTACTTACATTTTTAGCTACAACAAACGCAAACTTAAAAAGATATCAAAGATCGACCCTTTTGATCTGGCCGAGCACATACCTGGATTCCCATGTCTGGGATGATAAGCAGCATGTTCCTCATCACAGACACCAGCAGGTTAGAGAGTGCCATGTTAATGATAACGATGTCCGAGTTACGTCCTGTACCACTGTCCATTATTACACTCTTACCAATCACCCCCACAACGGTGGCATTACCCAGGATGCCCAGCAATACCAGGATGATGTAAAAGACAGTTTGTGCAGGAGACACAGAGATATCAAGTCCCATCCCCACAAGCTTAGTGTTTCCATCCTTCTCCACGGGGCTGTTCATCTCAGCCATCGTCCCAACAATTTTGTCTACGAAGCAGTTTTAATATCTAACTTAAAGTTAAACTTAAAGTGTGCTCCATCTTCAGTTTAATGCATGTCAGGTGAATATAATTCAGTTTTCTTCTGGCAGCATGCTACTAACATGTCAGGCACCAGCGTAATCAGCCCACTGGTCTTTGCAGGTGCAGGCTTAAACTTAAGACACTCCTTCTTGGGGCCAGTGGAAGAAGGCAATCCCACCTGTGTCATCACAACGAAGAACAGAGAGCAGAGGTGTCTTTGTGCTACGATCTGGTGAGAGGCCCCCAGAAGCCAAAAAGCAACACTATGTTTTATGCCCCTGTGATCTCAAGCTGCAGGTTAATAAAACACAAGAGATTAATCACCTCCCCTGAATGAAATGTGCTTCGTTTGCAACTTGATTCGTTAAGCCGTCATCCTAGGGGAAGCATTTTTGTTTGTGTGCAAACTGTTCTTGGAGGGTTTTCAACAAGATTTAATCTTAAATTTTGACTTTATGTCACCGGGCCAGAGGTGGGCGCCAATAAACAACGAAACCACACACAACACATGTTCCTTCCCTAAAAGAAATCACTTTACCTTTAAATCACGTTTGTAACAGTAAATCAAGATATGGTGTCTCTCCCTCTTCTCATTTAGCATTCACAAGTCAGATTGGTCACATAACAAGGGAAAAAAATCTGTTTGTCACAGGAGGTAGCAAGTACACCAATCAAATTTCCATAATGGCTAGATATGCTCTCATCTAAAATTAAGATGAGCCTCGTTAGAGGCACCTGAAGTGGTGTAGGGGTAGGATTCTCAGTTGGGGTGCAAAAGGTCCCGCAGTCATTTTCCAAACAAGCCCCCATTTTTTCACAAGGGAACAAACATAAATAATTTAAAGTGGAATAAACTAAAGTAAACAGCTGATCAGCAAAATCAGCCATGTAAGCAATGCATGGGTGTGTGGGCTATGTGCTGTAGAGTGGTTGCATGCTGCAAAAGAAAAAGAAGATGATGCAGATAAATATACAGTATACCCAACTAGTAATGGCCATGTACTTTTCAGTCCTTTCCATTTTGTTGTGCCTGGGCATGTTAAACAGCACTTTCATGTTCCAGTTAACATCCTTGTCATCCTTTGGGAATACTGAAGTAATAAAATATGAGGGTAAATTATCTCTAATCATCCTAAATTAATCATTCATGGCACGTGAAAGTGAATATTACTATTAACTCAATTTGCAATATCTGATTGCAGCTGTCAGCCACTAGATGACCCCATAAACAACCAAATGCCAGAACACCAGAGAGGACAAAACATTTTTAATAGTATTTGAATATTTTATTTATAGTTGTATAAAATAAAAAATGCTTATGGGCACTGTGCAAGCATCTTTTATTAAAATGTATTTCTCTTGTCATTAAAATTGCCCAGAGAAACAGACAAACATGGCCAAAAATTCAGTAGCACCTAAATACAAAACAAGTCAATAAAAAAAATATATATACACTACCGTTCAAAAGTTTGGGGTCACCCAAACAATTTTGTGTTTTCCATGAAAAGTCACACTTATTCACCACCATACGTTGTGAAATGAATAGAAAATAGAGTCA
>JAVQJD010068435.1:0-23448 GCA_036023655.1 Nannoperca australis
CTGTTGCAGGTTCAGGTGCGCTGCTGCAGGTTCAGGTGCACTGGTGCAGGTTCAGGTGCGCTGCTGCAGGTTCAGGTGCGCTGCTGCAGGTTCAGGTGCACTGGTGCAGGTTCAGGTGCGCTGCTGCAGGTGGACACCGGCAGGTTTATTTTCACAGCAGACCACCGACTCATTCAACAAACACAGTTTAAAATATCAGCTGATACTATCAATTGCAATTGATCTATCCCCATTTTCTTTCTTTAAGACTACATTGCTGTGTGTGTGAGTGTGTGTGTGTCTGTTTTGTGTGTGTGTTGTGTCACACTGCCCCCCTGTGGTCAGATAACAACATTACACGTCAGAGCCTCTTGGTGTATTGAACATGTTAAGCAGACTAACAGTGTGGATCCCGTCAGCGCCCCCTGCAGGCTGCAGAGCTCCTCACATGATGGTTCCACCTGTTTTACCATCAGGGAACTTAAAGACCACACATGAAGTAATTCAAAATCAATATAGTCTGAATCAAAGGCTCAGGTGATCAACTGAGGCACAAACTCACACAACTGTTACTTTCTGTCAGGTTCTATTAGTTTCCAACAGGTTCTCTCAGGTTCTAACTATTTCTATCAGGTTCTAACTGTTTCTAACAGTTTCTAAAAGGTTCTACGAGTTTTAACTGTTTCTATCAAGTTCTTACTGTTCCTAAGAGGTTCTATTAGTTTCCAACAGGTTCTAACATGTTATATCAGGTTATATTAGTTTCTAGTGTGTTCTGGTTGGTTCTAACTGTTTCTAACAGGTTCTCTCAGGTTCTAACTGTTTTTATCAGATTCTAACGGTTTCTAACAGGTTCTAACTGTTTCTAACATATTCTGTCAAGTCCTATCAAGTTCTATTAGTCTCTGAGGTTCTACCAGCTTCTACTTTCTCAGGTTCTATTGGGTTCCATCAGGTTCCACCAGGTTTCAACCGTGTTCTGTTAAGTTCAGTTAGTTTCTATGAGGCCCTACAGTATCAGGTTCTATCATGTTCTATTAAGTTCTAAAGTATCAGGTTATATCAGTTTTATATCAGGTTCTAACACATTCTATGTTGTTTTATCAGTTTCTAACAGTATTGTTTGTGTTCTGCAGGGTTCTCCAGGTCCTCTGGGGCAGCAGGGCCCTCAGGGTCCTCTAGGCTTTCCGGGCCCCCAGGGGCCTCCAGGAGAGAAGGGCCAGAGAGGAGACGAGGGGCCGATAGGAACTGCAGGACTGAAAGGAGACTCGGTAAATAAACCCGGTTTCTACTATAAACATGATGGTTCTGTTTTAATCTGACCTGAAGACAAGATGGCCAACACTCTGACGTGTGCTGATGGCATCTCGTTACCGTGTGTTTTATTATTAGCTATTGATTTAGTGTCTAACCCCGACGTGGAACCCTGGAACTCAGAACCAGAACTTCACTTTGACCCTTAGACATGTTTGTTGTTTGTTCTGCAGGGAAGTGTTAGCGTTCCTGGTTTTCTCGGTTTAGAAGGAGTCCCGGTAAGAAGCCCCGTCCCCTCAACTTCTCAGCGGTTCTGATTGGCCCAGACGTAGTGAGGTCAAAGGTCATACCATGAGTATGTGTTTGTGTGTTCAGGGTCACCCGGGTCCTGCTGGAGGTCCTGGTTTTCCAGGTCTGGACGGATGTAACGGAACCAAAGGAGAAAGAGGAGGTCCTGGACTTCCTGGAGATTTTGGACCTACTGGAGAACCGGTCAGAGACAACGATCGAACAATAACATGTCTCAGTGTTTCACAAAACAACAAATGACGTAAAAATGAAATGATCCACACAGCTGTGTTATTTGTCTTATTTCCACCAGACTCAACAGGAATTCCTGTTGATTTAAGAACTCTTTAAACTTGTTAAACACCATCAAAATGTCCTTAAATATAAGAGTTTATCTCAAATAACAGTACTGTGTACAGCTGTGTGTCATGTAATCACCATGGTAACGGTGTGTTATTCTGCAGGGCTTTCCAGGACTGAAGGGATTTCCAGGAGATCGAGCGATCAACATCATAGAGTACCCTGGAATACCTGTAAGTACAGCTGAGACTTGGTTGAAGTCGGTAGAACTGGGACTGGAAAAGTAGACAGATGTTTCCAGGTGAAATCAGGAGTTAGCAGGTTGTCTCTATGACGACCACAGATTATGGGATGAGTTGGCTCCTGGTAACTGTGGTGTTTGTGTGTGACAGGGGGACGTGGGGCCAGGTGGACTTCCTGGTCTACAGGTGAGAACGAACATAAATACTACAGCACAATACTGAGGTAGTTCTGTACTGCTACTGTGTACTTTATACTTCACTGGGAGGTCACCGATGCTTCTGTGTAGGGGGAGTATTGATTATGGATTGGATTATGTCGTTTGTGGCAGTGAATTACATGTTAAGTTTCTGCAGGGTGAACATGGTCTTCCTGGTCCGACCGGAGATCTGGGTCCTGCAGGACTGGATGGGACCAACGTGAGTCACACCTGATCAATAATACTAATAATCATGTCGTGTACCTGGATACCTGCTAACTCCTAAACATCTGAGTCTCTGATCGTGTTTTCATGTTGTTATTATCTGCTGATAATGTCTCTACAGGGTTTCCCTGGTCTGCCTGGTTCCAGGGGTCCACCTGTGAGTATTATGTTGAAAGAATAAATGCAGGTGTATTATTGATTATATCCGAGACTTTCAATAAGAATTTATTATTTTAGTAATAAGTCTAGTTTTAACTTGTTGTCTTGTTAAATCAGTATAAAAAAAAAGATATATATATATATCCTGCTGACAGTCTGTGCGGTTATTGATTAGTCGGTTATTGATTAGTCGTCTGAATACAAGCGTTTATCTGAGAATGGGTCATGATTACCACGAGATTACTGATTATTGATTAGAGATCACAGTGCTTGATAGATGACACATAGATAACAACAGGTGTGTGTATGTGTTTCAGGGAGAAAAAGGTCGATCTCTGCCCGGACAGAAAGGAGACGAGGTACAAATACTACTAGCAGGTGTTGTCCCTCCGACAGCTGCAGGAAAACACCTGCAGTGATGTCACTGAAGGGGTGTGGCCAGAAGAACAGTTCAATTTAATTCTATTTTATTTATATAGCAAATAGAACATACTTTATCTGCAGTATTAGCCCTGTGTAGTACTGTTCAGTAGTAGTATTGCAGTAGTATTGTACTGCAGTACTGTGTAGGACTGTGCAGCAGTAGTATTGTACTGCAGTACTGTGCAGCACTGTTCAGTAATAGTATTGCAGTACTGTGTAGTACTGTGCAGTAGTGGTATTGCAGTATTGTGTAGTACTGTGCAGTAGTGGTATTGTAGTATTGTGCAGTACTGTGCAGTAGTGGTATTGCAGTACTGTGTGTGGTCCACAGGGGGATCAGGGCCTCCAGGGGCCTCCAGGGCCATTTGAGTACGTCGACCCTCCAGAAGACCTGTACATCAAAGGAGAACAGGTGGGTGAAGCTTCAGTGACATACAGCCAATCAGATTACAGATTTATACTGTATAATACTGTTCTACTGTGGTTCTGCTAAGGTTCTACTGTAGCTGTTCTGTAGTTCTACTGTGTACGTCCTGAAGCTCTGAACTTGTTCTACTGAGGTCCTACTGTACGGGGCTGTAGTTCCGGTTCTGTTGGTTCTAATGTTGGGTTCTGCTGGTTCTTCAGGGTCCTCCTGGTCTTAAGGGTGTCTGTGGAGTTCAGGGACTGCCGGTAAGTTTAGACATCAGATCAAGCCACTAGAACATCTGGCTGAAGGAACAGAGGGTCCAGGGTTCTCCAGGGTTCTCCTTCAGTCTTCAGACATGACTTTGGTGGTTTGTCATCAAATGAGAACACGATGTAATTGATCACATATTGATTATTGTGAGTGTTGAACATAAAGAACGTGGAGATGATGAGGTTCTGTGTGTGTGGTTTTAGGGGTTGGACAGTCTCCCAGGGATCAAAGGAGAGAAGGGGATTGTGGGATTTCCTGGAAAAAGGGTGAGAACCCCTCCATCGTCACATTATTGATTAGTTTTGATCAGTATTAGCAGAGTGTTACAGTAAGATGTCACCCTGAGGAACGCCTGAATAGGAACTCTCTGTGTTAACACTATGTGGTGTGTTCGGGTGTTTCAGGGAGATTCTGGTCGCAATGGGCGGCTTGGAGAGAAAGGATCCAAGGTGGGTCGACAAAACACGAACTTCCACCTTGCAGAAATGTAAAAGCTGAGAAAATAATAATACAAATAAAAATAAGAGCAACTTCTTTTAAGTATTTTTGAGTTGTGTGTGTGTGTGTTTTCAGGGGGTTCGTGGAAGTCCAGGTCTTCCAGGTCTGATTGGAAGAGAAGGCCCTAAGGTCAGTCTGATTGTCTGTGATGTCATGCAGTAATGTCTCATCACCATAACACTAACATACAGGTGTATACAGGAACCAGGAAGAAGAGCAGTAACTCACCTGTGACAGTGACACCTGAGCTGTTTTCAGTCTTTGTGTGTGTTCAAAGTAGAGGACACCAGCCAATGGGAGATGAGCTCCGGTCTGTGTATGTACAGTCTGTAATGAGCCTGTCTGTTCCCAGGGTTTTATGGGAGATCCAGGTCCTAAAGGCCTCCCTCAGGACGCAAAAATTACACACACAGGTACGGATTAATATGCACTGATTGATCAGATGACTGATGATCAGATTCTGTCTTTGTTTGGTATGATGTCATCACTCCGCTAACCGCCTCCTGTCTTCCAGGTTACATTGGAGGCACAGGGCCCTCCGGACTGAAGGGCCCTCCAGGAGACAGAGGGCAGATGGGAATGAAAGGCCCCCCAGGAGCCCCTGGCAGATCCATACTCGGTAAGTACCCGAAGCCCATGAGCAGGGCAGCGTTATATCTAGTGATGTTTCATCAGATTTAAGGTGGTAAGACAAAGTTTTTTGTTGTTCCTCTTCAGGAACGCCAGGTGTTGTAGGTGAGAGGGGAGTTGCAGGATCCAAAGGGGACAAGGGAGATCCAGGTCTGGAGCCTGTAGGTGGGCCCACACCTGGAGAACCTGGAAAACCAGGAAGCCCTGGACTTAGAGGACTAAAGGGAAAGCAGGGTAGTCCAGGTACCAGAGAACTCTGTTTCTTTTTGTTGGTGTTGCACCTGTGGTTCTATACCTGTCTTTCAGACACACCTGGTGATGTCATTATCTGGAGTTATTTTAATCGGTTCTAATATTAATAATCAATACAGATAATTTCCTGTTCTCGTCCTGCTGACTTGCTGTTTTCTTCCTCAGGTAGATACTGTATTCCAGGGGCCCCGGGAGAGACTGGACAGATTGGTGAACAGGGGCCCCCAGGGGCTCAGGGCTTACTTGGGATTAAAGGTCAGTGTCTGAATGTATTGACTAACATCTTGAGTGATTGATTGATGTCTTTGTGGACCAATAAAAAAGTAAGGAAGTGTCTCAGGGTCTGTATGAAATAGATGCAGCATTACTGTGGGCTTCGATCCAGGGCCAATGAACAGTTAATGTGTAGTCTGAAGAGAGGTGGTGGTGGCACTGGAGAAAGGGTTTGTTGACGTCCTGAAACCAATAAAAAGGACAAACACCCTCGGCATTTCATTCTTAGCCTCCACATCAGCATGTCTGCTGTTATACGTCAGGTTTAATAGAAAGAACAGAGGCTCCACGATGTTTCCTTGAGGAACTCCACGTGTTTGTGATTTTTCATTGTTTTTAAACCTCCCTGGGTTTCAGGTAGCCATGGCGAATGTGCTTGTGGCCTCCCACGTGTACTGAGGGGTCCGCTGGGCGCTGTGGGGGACCCGGGGTCTCCGGGACTTCCAGGTGTCCCAGGGGCCCAGGGGCTGAGAGGAGATAACGGTTTACCTGGAAGCACAGGAGAGCGTGGGCAACAGGTGAGACTCCAGACAACAGGGTCACAAGTGCACGGTTTGTTGTTCTGATTGATTGGTTGATTGATTGGCTGAATGATTTGTTTGCAGGGTCTAGGTGGATTTCCAGGTGTGAAAGGGTTCAAAGGTCAGAAGGGATATTTCACTGTGGTGGATATTAAAGGTGAGTTTAACCATCAAATTCTCATCTGTCTCAGGTTTGTGTTTTTGACCGAGTTAGTTGTTTGCTGTGCCGTCAACTTTCCCGCCTGTTTTGTTGAGCTGGTCTTAATATATAAATAATTTACATTGGTTTGTGGTTACAACTTAAAAGTTGAAATGATCACCTGAACACTGATCATCCCACATTCATAAAGCAGAGAGTAGAATCTACAATAAATTAAAATGGTGTATGTAAATAATCTATAATAATTTTCGGTGTAAATCACAATAAATTTAATTCAATTAAAATGGTGACCACATCCTTCCTGCAACACATGCACCATCAAGGGCAGATCAATACACGACCCCTTGTAAATACTTGAGTGACCAAGAAGGAAAATGTATTGTTAGTTTATCAATGGTTTTGATTGGACATTTGCCTTCAGGTGAGAAAGGAAATGGGGGCCAGCAGGGCCCTCCAGGCAGACAAGGATTCCCAGGGAGAAGGGGACTGAATGGGCCCCCAGGAGACCCTGGAAGCCCAGGCCCTCAGGTCAGTCAGACACTCCAGGTGAAGTCACAGCCATGTGGAAGTAGAAAGGTATGACAGTGTGGTCAAAGTACAGAAAGAGTCTCTACGAGGTCAAAGAGTTTCTCAGAAACCAACAGAGGAGTGGGTCCAGCACCTGGTCCAGAGACAGCTACCAACACTACATAAACATGAACTCTGATCCGGTCCAGTGAGTTGTCTGTACATCCATGGGTACATGTCGAACAGGAAGTGCTAATAGCTAATTCAGTGTATTGTAGTTCTAAAGCGTTCTGCAGGTATTTCTGCCTCCGGCGCTGTAGAGTCTGGATCTGTAGGTGCACCGCTGCCCCTGGTTTCCTGCTGAACTGCCGCAGTTGCTATTATTGTTACTGCTCTCATTATTAGTATCGCTATTAAAAAAGACTCTAATATTGATCAGTAAATCATCAGGATGTTGTTTGTTCAGATGGCAGCTGTAATGAACACTGCAGCCTGTAGGGGGTGCTGGCTGAATGGTCAATCTCATCACGTTTCTTTTCAGGGTGAAAGCTTCCCCAGTTTTCCTGGAGAAAGAGGCCTCCCAGGACTCTTAGGGCCAAAGGGATTTTTAGGACCTTCAGGTGCCACAGGACAAGGTGTAGTTGGAGCAGTAGGACATCGTGGGGCACCTGGGGAGCCAGGACCTCCAGGATTCACTGGCCCCCAAGGGCCAAAGGGGGTTGGAGGTAAAGATTGATCTGAAGCCACCTTTAAATTAAGTCATGATTTGGTTCATGATTCTTTCCCTGACTCCTCCTTAAAGGAGTCAGGGAAAGAACATACAGAACATACAGTACTTCATATTTCACTCTTCCTCTTCTTTTTGACCCTTCCCCCCCTCCCTGCAGGTGACACTCTGCCCTGTGTACCCAGAAACCCCGGCGCCCCTGGACAGAAGGGAGACAATGGAAATATAGGTACACACCATCTATAACATGTGTGTCTGTTCACCTGTCTGTCTGATCTTCAGCTCACCTGTATGTTCATCCGTCTGTTTCTCCAGGTTACACTGGTCTCCTGGGTCCTCCTGGTTTTCGTGGCATCACTGGACCTGATGGAGCAAAAGGAGACAAAGGACAGTCTGGAATTCCTGGACCCCCTGGACGACAAGGTACCAGAACTTACCTGTCACACCTGTACCACGCTAGTCCTTTACATTATCTGTAACATTACCTTTCCGTACATCTGGTCCTCCTCCTGCAGGACCTCCAGGTTTTGTTGGAGATACCGGAGAAGAAGGAACCGAAGGCTTCAGTTATGATGGAGATCCAGGTACCATCACCTGTCTGCCATTGTCTGTTTTTAAACCTGCCTCTTATTTCCATCATTCAAAAGGTCCAGATGACTCCAAACCCGTCCATTTTGACCAGTTTGAACTTGTTTCTCTGACAAACTGATTCGGACATGAAAACATGTGTTTCTAACCTGCGTTGTATCATCTGGTTATTCTGTTGGTGCGATTATTTTGGGCAGAACACAGCAGAGACAGTATGTTTAACTGTGTTTAGGCTCTCCGGGACTCCCAGGCTACTCTGGACTCAAGGGCTCGGCAGGAGACTCTGATGTTGGGCCCTCCGGACCCATCGGTTTTCCAGGGCCACTGGGCTCTCAGGGACCTAAAGGAGTGCCTGGCTCCCCCGGCAATGACGGGTTTCAAGGTGATTTACTGGACCTGAGATGTAAAGCTGAATACATTAATCCATCAGCTCATCATCGTCACATTCTTCAAGTCTTCAAGATGGTGAAACAGTCCAACGGTTCTGTTGTGGTTTTAGTGCTTTTAGATTTAAGATAAGTAGAGTTTTACTAAGTGAGCCAGACTCCCTGTGTGTAAATGCACAAATGTTGATGCCCTGATGAACACAACCTGAGTGAAGCGGCAGGGGTGCTGCAGTGTTTCTCAACCGTCAAGCCTTTTCTTAAAAATGTGTGAAAGATAATGAAATGTGTTGAATTCAAATATATTTAACAACAAAGAAAAAGCAAACATGAAGCAGAAGGAGGAAGTAAAGGGTTGATGGGAGTGGAAGTGAAATCAGATTCATATATTCAGAATTATTTCCTGTGTTTGTTAAGGTGTCCTGGGTCTGGCTGGGGGCCCCGGAGGGAAGGGCCAGAGAGGACAGGATGGGGCCCCAGGTATAACTGGCACCCAGGGACCCACATCCAACCTCTGTGATGCAGGAAAACCTGGTCCCATGGGCCATTTTGGTCCTCAGGGACCCATTGGACCTCCAGGTAAACTTAAAAAAACTGAAGTAAACCTTTCTTTAGCTGACTTCCCTCTTCACTTCACGTTACGTGGTTACAGTTCCATAGTACAGATACATATTCACATATTATATACAAAAGTAGTTCTTTGTTGCTGTCTATCAGAATAAATTCCTTCTTCTCTGTTTACATAAATATAAGCATCTTCCTTTAATCTGTGATGTCATCTTATTTCTGTTCAGGATTTTGGGGGACGAATGGTGATGTTGGGAAGCAGGGTCCTCCAGGTTTTGGTCCTCAAGGCCCGTTAGGTGAACCAGGATCTCCAGGTTTCCCAGGGTTACCGGGGCCCCAGGGCTTCCCTGGCCCCAGTGGGGACTCAGGTCTGCCAGGGCCCAGTGGTCAGAAAGGTGAGCTCCTCCCACTAACACATCTGTGTTTAAATGTTTCCCGATGACACAGGTTCACAGAAATAATCACGGTGTGTTTCAGGTCTGATGGGGCCCCATGGCCAGAATGGAGAGCCAGGGGTCCCTGGACAGACAGGTGCCCCTGGAGCTCCAGGAAATACAGGGCACAAAGGGTTCAACGGACAAGACGGAGCTCCAGGATGTGAGGGCCCAAAAGGAAAGAAAGGTAAACACTGAGTGATGCTACAGTAGTACTGGAGTAAAACATGTTGTCACATATAAATGGATCAAATTAAACTGTTGTGTGTCCCCTGCAGGCTATAATGGGGCCCCAGGGCCTCCAGGAGACACTAAGTATCTCCTCATCAAAGGAGAGAGAGGAAAACAAGGACTCTTCGGCATCAACGGCTTTCCTGGACCACGAGGTCAGAGTTGTTACCACAGAGACCATTGTCAGGGTGTGATGTCACACAGGAAGTCGCAGGGTCATGACCTCTTAAGATCAGTATTCTGTGAAAGAGGAAACACCTCTTGGCCTCCACAACAAGCACCTGAACACTGGTCTCAAAGGTCTGGACTTATTATCACAGAGAGACGATTTTACAAACCTCGAGCTGGTAAACATTTAAGAACCATAAGAAGTCTGAAAACACCTCTCTAAAAGTATGATCAACATACATCTAGCAACTCGTATAACTAGTATACAGTATATACGTTGTATCATGACAGGACACAGGTGTCAAACTATTAACCAAACTGCAGATTAGGTGGCAGGAGGTGACAGCTGAGGATTCAGAGTGCGAGGCTTTGGCTATTTTCTGGAGGTAATACATACCAATGGTTCAAAAGATTAGTTTGTTGATAGACACTGGTATCTAATGAGCTACCACCACAGGCTGTATGCAGTGAATTGCTAACTTTTGCTAGCTTGCTAACCTCTATGGGAAGTTATTGAAGTAAGCCAATAGGCTAGCAGTTGGATCAGTAGTCTCTTCCCCATTAGAGAAAGGTCGTAACTAACTTTTTAATTAAGCTTTCTATCTACTATGAGTGGAGATTCAGCAGCTGGTTGCTTATTTCTCAACTTTAATTTGTTCAGAAACAGATTTTGTTGAGGTGAAATAAGTGAAGGTTAATGGCAAACCACCACCAGCATTGTGGGATAGTTTAGGCACGGTAAACCGGTTCAATGCACGTTGGAGATGATTTCAGAATCAGTGAAACATACTGCAGATTTTGCTTTTGTTTGCACTCTACATGCTACATTTTGGCCAAATCAGTACGTCCTGCTCGTACAGTAGTTGGTTTCGAATACAGCCACTGTTTATGCTGAAGATTGATTTCCCATGATCCTTTGAGGGTCTCTGTGACAGTAACATAAGCCTGATCCTCCACTGAACCTTTTAACATCAAACACTCTGTCTCTACAGGACATAAAGGTCTGCAAGGAGCTGCAGGTTTACCAGGGTATCCAGGCATCAATGGACCCCCTGGCATCGTAGGAATTCCAGGACCATCGGGACCATCTGGAAAACCAGGACCTCCAGGACCACCTGGACATCCAGGACCTCCAGGACTCATCGGCTTCCCTGGAGAGAGAGGAGATCAAGTAAGATAAAAGTTCTCTTTATAATAACCTCTGATGAAGCCAATAAAACTCCACAAATCGAAAACCTAATAGACTTATTGAGAATTTCGGAGGGGTATAAAACTTCCTGTCACCACCCTCACAAATACAGAACAGACGAACTTCCATTGAATTTAACCATGTGGAGCTGGAGACCCCAAAGTCTGCAGGAACACAAACAGAAGATTGAACATTAGAACCAGAACTTGTTAATATTATATTGATCTTTTCTTGTTTGTGGTTGCAGGGTGACCTGGGATGTCCAGGGCAACCTGGAAAACCCGGTCACCAAGGATGTGCTGGACAGAAAGGTAGGAACTAACCGTAACTCCTAACCCCACCCTACCACCACAACTCAGCAGATTTAAGTTTATTTTTAATACCTTTTACTATGATCTCTGATTCCTTCTGTTTAAAGTTTGTGTTTGTGTTTCAGGTGATAAAGGAGTCTCTGTCGGTTGTCCGGGTCCACCTGGAAACAAGGGGCCTACTGGAGACTTTGGGGCCTCAGGTGATGATCTGATTCTGGTTCTGCAGTGGTAATGGTTTTTATTAATAGTACTTACATGGAAACAGGAAATAAAGAAGACCAGAATATATTTAACACCTTCAACAACAGAAACGTGATCTTTAGTGATGTGTTGGGGTGAAGAAGCTGATTGGAGTATAAACCATCAGGGGAGTTTCTGTATGAATCAGCTGTTTTTCTCTCTCAGGCCCTCCTGGAGTTCGAGGAGATCCTGGAGAACCCGGTTTCATCGGGGGTCCAGGACAGAAAGGATGCAAAGGAGATCCAGGCTTTCAGGGGGGCCTGGGTCAACCAGGTACAGAAGCTCACCTGGACCTCTTCACACCTTCATTCTGTAACATGACGAGTCATGTGGCCAGGCAGCTGTTCTGTCAGGTGGATCTGACTGCTGTCCCTGACCCTGTCTGCCCTTTTGTCTGTATTTCAGGTGTGGACGGTCCTTCAGGTCGCAGTGGTTATCCAGGTTTTCCAGGTCTTCCTGGTGAAGCTGGTGCTGATGGTCCTCCAGGACCACAGGGCTGCCCAGGACTCCAAGGTCAGAAGTCAAACTCAGACCTGCTGTCATGTCAGCCATTTCAATGATTAGCTTAGCTTAGTGTCTATTTACCGACAGATTACAGTGCACAGATGTGTGAGTTGGTGAAAATAAGTTTAACTTATTATAAATTGTTGTCGGGTCAGGTCCTCCCGGACTGCTGGGACTTCATGGACTGGATGGACTGAAAGGAGTGAAGGGGGACATGGGGACCAGAGGTACGAGTCTCTCTCTCATTTGCTAACATACAGACAAACATGGAAAAACATCTTCTCTTTCATAATTCTCTGTGTTGAAACTACATTTATACTTTTGTGACATGATGATGCACCTCACAAATACAACCACCTGATATCATGTGACCAAAGGAGACAAAGGTTCTGTGTGGGATCGGGTTCTGGCCCGTTTTTGTAGCCTAAAGCTTTGAGTTCACCCTGGGTGGGATGTGTAGCATTAGCCTGGTGAGCTAGCTGTCAGTAATGGATGGAAAACTTGCAAAAGGAGCTAATCTCAAAATCCCTGGTGATTGAGGGAAGGACAACAGGTAAAATCCTCGCTTCACACCTTCTCCTGTTAAACCGCCTTGTGAGGCGCCCAGGTAGCTCCTTACCTTTTGACTGCGTGTCACCCTCTCAATCTCTCCCGCCTTTTCTGTCCAAACCCTAGTGTGACAAAGGGGCGATAATAATGTAATTATAATGTACAACATTCACACAGAGATGGTTTTACAGCAGATGAATAAACATGAATAAAGGTGGAAGCATTCAGTTTGTGTGAAACATAATTAACCTACGACTTGTCAGAGTTAAGTTTATGGGACTATTTCATTTTTAAAATAAGTGTAGTTGGGTAACATCACTGCTATCATCACCATCACAAGGATAATGTCTGTCTGTTTAGGTCTGGGTGTGCAGGGTCCTCCAGGTTGTAATGGCCTTCCAGGAGATAAGGGTCCTCCCGGTCATCCAGGATATGTTGGCCCATCCCAGCCCGGCTCACCAGGATCCAAAGGTCCCCCAGGACCCAAAGGTATGTAGCAGTCTGAACCCATCAGTGACAGGATATGGGAGACCTGCAGTTTCCCCACTGATCAATCTAAAGTTCAGACCTTTGGTTTGACTCTCTGTCAGTGTTATGTTTTTTTGTGTTGTTGTAGGACCTACAGGTTATGATGGACCTCCAGGTAACCCTGGACCAGTCTGTAAAGATCAGGTCTCAGGACCTTGTGGAGATCCTGGTTATTCTGGACCAGACGGAGCGCCAGGTCTGAGTTATACGTTAAGGTTTAATAAACTTTTACAGATAAATCACACTAGATGACCTCTGACCTTTGTTTGGTGTTTCAGGGTGTTCTGGTGACATGGGGGATCCTGGTCAGAACCCTCCAGTACTTGGAGATGATGGGGACAATGGAGACACAGGTTGCCAGGGGCCAGTAGGCCCAAAGGGACCTCAGGGCCCCCAAGGAGTTCCAGGTATCTCCGGAAATCCCGGAGTGAAAGGTGAGACTGAGATATTACTGCAGCTACACCTGAGCACAACGTAAGGCACTCTGATTCCAGTCTGAATGTGATGTTTCCTACAATGTGAAGCTCCTGAGTTCCTCATTCAATTTTAATACAGAGCGGTGGTCTGCCTCTGAAGAACTGTCTTTGGTAAAGCTCAGAAGATGCTGATACTAATAGAATAGAAAATCTTTTTCGTAATTTTAAGCACCGTCACAACGAAACTTCCCTGATGGTTTAAAAAAAGCACATTAAACAACAAAACAATAGAAAACACAAATGACCACGACTCTCACATATTAAAGAAATAGAACAAAATGAATTGTAAAGCTAATTGCACCCCGGACAAGTGATTGCACAGTCCCGACACTCGTTAGCAGCCTAGTGTGAGTTCAGTTCTTTGATTGCAGAAGGGAAACAGCTGTTCAACAATCTGGAGGTGTTGGTCTTTAGTGACCTGAATCGCCCTCCACAGGACAGCAGACAGAAAACATGGCTGACTGGGTGAAATGAGTCCTTGACAATATTCTTGGCCCGCCTTAAACACCGGGTCCTGTAGATGTCTTGAAGGGGAGGTAGTTCTGTTTTAATAATGTACACAAAACCCATTTTTGTGGAGAAAAAGTTACATTTTTAAATTTCACCAAATCATTATTATTTAGGACTTTTATTATAGTATGGTCAGGGAAAGTTCTTTCTTCTGACTGGCTAGCATGTCTGTACTATGGAAGTATTAAAAAGTACTGGATACCGTGTTGGTGATGTGCTGATCAAACGAGAAGGTCGGATCAAACCCAACACCAAGATTATTGGCTGTCAGACTTTGAGACATCATACAGTTGTCAAGAGTTACTGTTATTTGTTTATTTGTGTCTATGTCTAGCAGGACCAGTGACCAGCATCTCAGTTTTATCACAGTTTTGAAGCAGGAAATTTCAAACAAGAAGGCCTATAATTTTGAAATTTGGGAATGATCACACACTTTTACAGAGACATACAACTGTGTATCATCAGCGTAGCAGTGGACATTAATTCCATGACTGCGTATAATCAGGACAAGAAGTGAAATATAAAGAGAGAAGATCAGATGTCCAAGAACAGAACCCTGAGGTACTCTGTATTTCACATAAAAAAATGTGTAGTATTATTATAGGACATGTACTCTTTCAGAGAAGAGTTTAACCACACGAGAGCCAGGCCAGAGATACCACAATGATTCTCCAGACATCCAGGAGTATACAGTGATCTATAGCATCAAAAGCTGCCCTGAGATCACATTCACAGTTAACTGACTTCTGAAATAAAACTACCCGAGTTTAACGGACTACAAACAGTCAGTGGACATGAATGAACTCCAAGTTTTCCACATGGAGACAAAAACAGACCAATCACAGGAAACATGACTCTGCTTCAAGAGTGTTCAACAGCAGCCTCTTCTTTTCTATTTTTGTATGATCAGGTATTCAGGGGTCTACAGGTCTGATGGGACTACCTGGCAATAAGGGTCCTGTAGGTTGTACCGGTCCCAGTGGGCCTCCAGGGTCAAAGGGATTTGATGGGCTCATGGGTCCAAAGGGGGAGATGGGACGAGTGTCCTCCTACCTCAATTACCCTCCACCTTCAAAGGGACCCCCAGGACCCCCTGGCCCCCCTGGTCAGGCTGGAGATACTGGCCTCCCAGGAGAAGCCGGCCTGCCGGGCCCCAAAGGTAAGAAACAGCAGGTGTACCGGGTCATGATAAGAATCAGACAGTGTTTGGACATGTGAAACATCTTGAAATAAACCAGTTTTAGTCTCAGTGCAGCTGATTTTTAGGATGGTTGATGACGTGTTTCAGGAAAGAAGGGGAGTGTCGGGTTTGAGGGACCAATAGGCCTTGAGGGACCTCCAGGTCCACCTGGAGACCAAGGACAGCCAGGCCTGCAGGGGGAGATTGGCATTGTGGGAGAAAAAGGTGAGATCTGTCTGCAGACCTGTGCATCAAGTAAGTTAAAACAAACATGTTGAAACTTTACGGTAAAGGCAACATGCCGGTCCAGCAGAGACAAATTAGTATCTGAGACCACCATCTGCAGTCCACCAATCACACTGCAGTATTTGCACTGGCTTGTCGTGACTGGTGTTCAGTTTGGGTTAGAGTTGTTTGTGCTGTTGTTGGGTATCACCTGTGTGGATTGACCTGTGACTTTGTGTGGTCTTTGTGTCTCAGGGGATCCTGGTCCAGTCGGTGACTGTGGTCCCCCTGGGCCAAGCAGAATCTTGAACTCTGGCTTCCTGTTGGTGATGCACAGCCAATCAACGGACGTTCCCACCTGTCCACCAAACATGAACGTCCTGTGGGTCGGATACAGTCTTCTGTACCTGGAGGGTCAGGAGAAGGCTCACACTCAGGATCTGGGTATATATATACACAAATAAACAGACACACACTTATGTTTCAATGCTGTTTCATGCTCCTGGTTTAATTTCACAGACAATTCAGTGACACTGCCAACATCCTCATCACCTAAACTTTACTGTTAACCGTCCACAAAAGTTGATGATCAGTTGCTTTCCTGTGCCCAGTCACCAGGTGCTCCTTCACTAGGTGAAGCCCACATTACTTCCCCCACAAAGTCCACAATGTACACATGTAGACTGGATAGACAAACACCCACGAACCCTTTCGGTAGACAGCTGGTCCACTATTCCGGGAGCCGCATCACTTCTCCTGAATCTGAAGTTCAACAGTCAGAATCAGCCAGAATGTCCTTCAGCAGTCTGACAAAATCTTTCCCAACAGTTCCTAATAGTTGGAGCTCACCTTGCGGTCCACCTTCCTGGTCTGCCAGTCCACAGGTACAGGTGACCCACAAGAACACAGAAGAGTCAACCAAGAAAGCCCAACAATGTCCAGAGCTTTCAGCACCTCAGGGTGAATCTCATTCCCACCTGGTGCCACTGCAGCACTTTTTAATGACCTCTGTGACCTCTGCCAGAGGAACGGACCCCCCCCCTCCAGAGTCTCTCAGCTCTGGAGGTCCTCAAAGTCTACCTATCGTCCCTGTTGCACATTAATGTTCTACAGGAGAACCACATCCACACACAGCAATATGTTCCTTAAATAACCAACAATCTGATTTGGTAAAGTGAGCTGTTGACTTTTATTTAAATCAATACTTGATATTTGCAGGTCAGGCGGGGTCGTGTATGCGGGTCTTTTCCACCATGCCTTTCTCCTCCTGTAACATCGTAACCTGCTCTTACGCCAGTCGTAACGATAAATCCTATTGGCTGTCGACGAAGGCAGCTGTCCCCAGTATACCGGTGGGTGGACCCTCCATTAAAGATTACATCAGCCGCTGTGTGGTGTGTGAAGCCCCCTCTTTACCTGTCGCACTGCACAGCCAGAACTCCAACCAGCCAACCTGCCCCCCCGGCTGGAGGAGCCTGTGGACTGGATACTCCTTCCTCATGGTGGGAACTACAGTGATAGAGGCACGACTGCTAATTCATGTACGACGTCGGTCTAACACCTGATGATGATGATGTCATTTCCTGTGTGTGTTGCAGCATACAGGTGCAGGTGATGAGGGCGGCGGCCAGTTTCTGACATCATCAGGTAGCTGTCTAACAGACTTCAGGCCCCATGCCTTTGTGGAGTGTCAGGGGGCTCGAGGAACCTGCCACTACTTTGCCAACCTCTACAGTTTCTGGCTGACCAGGGTGGAGACAACCGCCTCCAACTCCAACAGCCCCTCCACCACGCTGACCGAGGACTCGCAGCAGAGGGAGAACATCGGGAGGTGCAACGTCTGCATGAAGGAGTGAGGAGGAGGAGCACCATCTCCTCCTCCTCCTCCTGCATGAGGGAGCGAGGAGACGCTTCGCCTCCTCCTTCTGCAGAGCCTGAGAGGACAGACAGGACGAGAGTTGTCTGTTTGTCTCTGTGAGGGGAGACCATCATGTCATAGATAACTAATCAATCAATCAACCAGTCAATCATTCAGCCCTGTTCAGAACAACAGGACAGAGAGGTGTGTTTGAACTTGGGTTGTCTGATGTCGTGATGATCAGAAGATTGATCAATAAATGTGCCTCTGATCAAACCTCACCAGCTGTGGGCTTCAATCAATGTTCAAATTAGACTTTTAGATTTTAATATTAACAGAATTTCCTTTACATCACCTGTGCCGTTGACCTTCATCCCGACTGGCTCCTCCCCTAGCGTTACAGAAGAGCTGATGTCACTTCCTGTGATCTGGCAGCTGATTGGTTGGTGAAGTTGACTTGGCGTTCTCCCTTCATCAGAGAGAACGACGACGCCTGAGTGAAATTTAGCCCCGCCTCCAGCCCCGCCCACAGCCCAACCGGAGCTGCAGCGAGACCACGTTCTGATTGGTCAGCTGAGAGGCAGTGACTCGTGTCATTGGTCAGTCAGTATTTTGTTGATACCGCGGGAGAAGCTGTGAATATATTTGACATCAAACCTTGAAACTTGTTTTTGTTCCAGTTTTCTTTCGGAGCTTTTCCCCGAAGCTCGTCTTCTTTATTCATGTTGTTAAGTTTAAAAGAGCAGCAGTCAGAAGTTCTTTGAACACAAAACAGATGAGTAGTGACTGCAGCCCAGGACCAGGACCAGGACCAGGACCAGAAGCTGATGTTCTTCCACTTGTTGAATGATTCGGTTCAATCAGAGTTGCTTCTTCTGCTTCTAAAGTTCACTTGAATATTTATCTGTCTGACAGTTTGATATAAAAACTAAACTAAAGGTCTGGAGTTGCCGTGACGATTCAAATGCGTTAATATTCACAAAGTCAACAGGATGAACTTCCTGTGACTCTTTCTTTGATTTAGGAACAATGTTTTGTGAAGTCAAGGTTTTGTGGTTTTTGTCTGCTGTCAGTTCAGTTTTTCTTTCTGGTCCTGTTTGAGTTCCTGGTTCTGGTCCTGGTCCTGGTTCCAGTTCTGTATGATCTCTCTGTGATTTGTAAATATGTTTGAACTTTGACCGTTTTATATTTTTACTGTAAATGTCATTTATTTATTTAGCCTAAAATTAATGTTGGTGCTATTTGATGTTTCATTTGTTCGTTTTTATTTTATTTTGGTAAATGATGACACAGTGAAGCCCCGCCCCCTCTTACCGCCTTCAAAATAAAACGTATATTAACAGGTTTTTATGACTGTTCGGGAACTCTGATCTTTATATTGAGTTATTTTTATTCTCTGACAGTTTATCAGGATGTAAACAACATTTTAAAGAACTTTTGTTGCTGGGCTTCTTCAGTGGAAATCAGTAAAATCTCTGCCGATCAATATGCCCAGATGTCGTGAACGGTGATGTCATAGATGGTCAGTTTCCTGTATCAGAATTTATCAAAATTGAAACATATCTGATGTTTTATGTTCAGACTTTTTAGATAAATTAAGTTTAATGTTAGTTCCAGATTAAACAAACGCTTCATTTAACTACATCTCCCATGATGCTTTGAGAGGAGGACTGTGTCCAATGACCAAACGCTGGTGTGGAGGAAGAGGGGGGGGTAACTGTGTCGTCATTGTGTTTTTTATTGTATTTAAATCTGTCGGTGATATTTTAATCTCTGTAGGAGGAAACTTCTCACTAACACTTTTTACTCTCTGTGGACGGACGACTTCAATAAATCGCATCAAAGTTTAACTCTGAATCTTTATTTCAGCTGAAGTTTACACGGATTCTGTCTCTGAGAAAATCTTCTATTAGTAAAAAACAGATTTTAAACAGACAATTCTACAGTGATACTTTTAACTGATGTAAATTCTGCAACATTGGTCGATTGTGTTGCTTTCATTAGTCGGTAACGAGAGTCAGTGCAGACAGACAGGTCTGACCCCTAACAAACAAGCATCCGAACCCCCAAACCAGAGGTTTTCAGAAAAAAGAAAGATACTCAACACATTCAAACAGCCGCTGGAACTTAAAACTACATCAAATGAAACATTCAGATTGTCCTCGTGCATTGTCGTAATATTGTGTTGATAAATCAAAGAACAACGCTCTGTGATCTGATCTGTTTTATTGTCACTGAAAGCTGATCTCTGTTTCACTCCATACATCCACATTTACATAAAGTGGGTCTCAGCTGCGTGTGCACTGCCCCCCGGTGGTCACAGCGGGTAACAACACCATTCTATTTTAAAGGTTTAAGTATTAAATTGTTTACAGGAGTGCTGCTGTACTGACGAGTCTCTACAGTTCTCAAACGTGGGAGCGTCCCTGAATGCACCAATGGGATGTTTCCAAGAAGAACAGAAGGAGACTTGTGAATGCAATGGTAATCAATACAAATGATGGATGGTTTTGTAGTTTATGGGCTAAAACCTATAAAAAGCATTAAATGTGGATGTGAGATGCAGAATAAACTATTAATCTATGAGAAGATGTTTAATCCTAACTGGTCCTCAGTTCCGGGTCATTTCATTTGTCTACATCTGAACTTTGAATCAACAACAAGAAGAAATAATGAATCTCTACATAGATAATAAACCTCATCACACCGAAACAGCTGAACTATAACCGCTGCTTTAAATACACCCTCAGCAGAGAGACTCCGATCATCGTCTAGTACCTTTGATTAAAATATCTTTTGTTAATTTTATCATGTGCGACAATAAAATTACATCTCTAATGAAGCGCCTCGTGCCTCGGATTATAAACCAAACGTCACATTTACAATAACAAGATCCTCCGAAACTCTGACGGGATGAATTCAGTCTGGGACCTGTTGTGGTCTTTGTCAGTCCAGAAAACGGGTTTCCTTTTATTGATGCTCTATAAAGTGCCTTTCAGCTCCAAGTCCAGAAATCCTGCAGGAGAAAACTAACTAACAAACGTCGGAGATCCTGTGGTGACCATATGGTACAAACAGGAAACAACATGAATGCGAAAACAATCCGAACTCGCATGTCATGTCTGAAACATTCACAGGGACTTTACGTGATCGTCGTCGCTGCAGAGTTTCGTGTCCGGGCGCTTCGTCTGTTCGTTGTGGTTTGTATGTTTGGAAGGACTGCGTTTTAAGTCCATGTTACGAGCCAATGACGTTGCGTTTCCACCAAGTACTTCAGTCCGATGTGTCTGGTACCAACAGAACCACTCTGTCCCACTCTTTTGTTACCTCGCGCACTGACCCGGGACTTAAAGCTGCAGCTACGGACGCTGCCGTCTGTTTATTGGTCAACAGAACGGTTTCTTCTTGCGTCACTTCTCACTTTCTCCAACAAAGCTTGTTGAAATAAACAAGTCAGACGCGTTGAGAAGAAACAACACGGAACCTTCAAGGTCCTCCATTGTGTTCTTGCGTTCCTGTGTTTACTGTGTCCCGTCAGGTCCGGTATCCAATAACAACCGGTACCACCTACATTTAGAAGCACTGCAAAACAGATCTAGGTTAAAGGTACATGTAGGTTCAGGTTTCAAGAGGACTATACCCAAAGTGTTTGGTGGAAACGCAGTGACGTAAGTTGCGTCACTTCCTGTAAAGGCTTCCGGCCTCTTTTGGACTTTTCTGATTTCAAATCAATTTGTTCTGGTTCAATGACTCGAGAATTAATTCTGTGGCTGAAAAGAGTCAAGTGTTCACGAAAATGTTCGTGAGTCCAGATCTTGTCCACCGGGGACTTCTGCCGGTTCCTCTGGATCGTTTCCCGCCAGCAGTCACATTATCTATCTCAGGATCCCAGAAACTGTAAATGTGTAAATGTTGCACTTTTTCATGAAACTGAAATCAAAGATGGAAAATGATTAAAAGTTAATCTCATATTAGACTCAAAGTCTGCCGCAAACTACAGAAACAAAGTAATCTTTGGTGGATTCCTGTAAGGCCTGATGAAAAGAGTCAGTCCAGTTTAGCTGCTAATAAGTTTGGACTGTTCACAGAACATCGTCCGGGTTTTCCTGGACGGGTGTTCTGGTCTTGCGTCTGCGTGGTCGCAGCGTGGTGAAGCAGGACGAGGCGCTGAGCGCGATGCGGCTCAGGCCCACGTTCAGGCAGTGGACCTCGGAGGTGACCGGCACCTCGGAGAAGAGGGCGCGATCCCGGGACAACCGGGCCAGTCCGCCACCGCCGGCCCCGCTGCCGTCGCTGCTCTCGATGTCTTTGACGATGTTGAGGATCTCCTGACGCTCCGCCTGCCGCGTCAACCCACGGATGTTCAAAATGGCCGACACGTGCTTCTTCCTGAACGCAGAGAGGATTGAACAGGAGGTGTCACTCCACGTGTGTTCTCAGAAAACGTGCGGTGTGAGGAACCTCATAATACACAACAAAGCACTTCTCATTTTTCTCTGAAATGTTCCCTGAACTCAACCTTTTCAACTTCACCTCTAACCTGAAGACATATCAGTAACGTGTTGACACATGTATAATAAGTTCTGTACGTAATTATATGAGTATATATGTATATAATCATAAGTGTGTGCTGCTTTTAAAGGCTTGACGAGGTTACTGTAGCTCCATGATCAGACGTCAGCGTGGAGGTGAATATAATCCAGACCGCTGGGAGGAGAACAACAACAACATGCTTTCTATAGAACGAACACACACACACACACACACACACACATAGTGGGTCACGATCAAAGAGGAAGGAAAGAGTTTCTTTGCTGCTTGTGTTCGTACCGGACGTCTGGAAACTCCCTCACCAGGACTCCGACCTCCATCTGGATGGACGGGACGTCTTCCAGCTGGATGATCTCCGAGATGTGAGACAGGGCGCTGTCTAACCAGCTGGACGGAGACTCCTGAGAGACAGACAGACAGACGCTCGTCAGTCTCTGGTAACTGTGACAGAATGCGTCTGCTGACAGAAGCGGTTCTGACCAGGTCTTTGAAGAGGACTTTGATCTGCGAGCCTTCGTCTCTGAGCCGACCGGACATCCTCTTCCTCATCTTCATAGACGTACAGATGATTCTGCCCCGCATGACCGAGCGCAGGTACTCCATCACCACCCGCCGGTGCACCTCCGCCACCAGCAGCTGAGAGAGAGACAGGAGGAGAGAGAGAGAGACAGGAGGAGAGAGGAGGAGAGAGACAGGAGGTGGTAATCTGTGTCCTAGTTGTTAGGGCATTAACATGTGAAGATGTGTTATATGTCTGGGTGTGTGTGTGTGTGTGTGTGTGTGTGTGTGTGTGTGTGTGTGTGTCTCTGTGTGTGTGTGTGTGTACCTGGTACGGAGGACTGTCCATGCGATGATACTTCTTGAAGTGTTCTTTGATGAGAGCTTCGATCTGATCGTACGGCTCAGAGTTGCTCAGCCACTTCCTCTTTACCAGCCGCTCAAAGAAGGGCTGGCAGGCAGACAGGCAGAGAGACAGGCAGACAGACAGACAGACAGGCAGGCAGGGAAGGGAGACAGACAGAGAGACAGATTGACAGAGAGACAGACAGACAGACAGGCAGGCAGACAGACAGGCAGGCAGACAGGGAGACAGACAGAGAGACAGACACACAGGCAGACAGAGAGACAGGGAGACAGACAGACAGACAGGCAATATCTTTAATGTCAAATTGCCTTGTTGTTGAAAGATGCTATACAAATTAAATAAAAAAAAGTTATTGAAAATATTATTGACACAGAGACAACAGTGATGTGTGTGTGTGTGTGTGTGTGTGTGTGTGTGTGTGTGTGTGTGTGTGTGTGTGTGTGTCTGTGTGTGTGTGTGTGTGTGTGTGTGTGTGTGTTACCCTGATGTGCAGGTAGAGGCGTTCAGACAGAACTCTGACTCCCTGCTGCACGATGTGATCCAGAGCTTTGTTGGCTCGACGCAGAGAGTCCTCACTGACCGACGGGTCACACTGAGCACAGCGCTGCACGAAGCCCCTGCACACACACACACACACACAGAGAGACACGCTCACACACACACACACACACAGAGACACACACACACAGAAACACACACACACACACACACACAGGGGTCGAGGCTGCTCTGAAGTGAAAGCAGAAATCAATACAACACAGAAACATTTCAGAATTC
>JAVQJD010068444.1:0-11767 GCA_036023655.1 Nannoperca australis
AGAATTGAGAACTGTCTGTCTGCAGAGCCTTTTTTTTTTCTCCCCCCCCCCCCAAAATAAAAAATATAAGTACATTCAAAGTACATTCAGGGAATGTTTTGAGTAGATTAAGAATTTGAGAAATAGCTTTAGCCTTACATTGCCTGGAAATAACTACATACAATATAACATATTGCATACAGTCAGCTTAATTTATTCTAGAGAAATGCTGCAATTAGTATAAAAGCGTTTGTACCCACCATCTTTGAGTATAGTCTCTCTGCCATTTCCATCAATTTTTTGCCGTCCTATAAGGAAACTGGTGGTGTCAGCAAAGTAGATGTGTCCCAATTCTGCGTAGTAGTCGATGGCTCGAGGGTTGACCAGGTCTTCGATTGACACCATGTGCTCATCGCTGGACTTGATATTCATATCCAGGCCTCGGATGACCCCAGGACGCCCCTTACCGTAGAACAGGAAGAGATCGTTTTTGGGCTCTACAAGGCAAGAAAGGATGGACCCGTTTTTTTTTTTTTTTTTTTTTTTAACTATTATTGTCAATTAAATGGTCTAATTCATCAATGCTGATCCCAGCATTAAACCCTCTTATTGGCCACATTGTTCTTATATATGAGCCACAGCCAGTGCCATCCATTCACCTTAATGGAGCCAGTAATCAGTGCCAATGACTATACTCTCCCCCTTCAATCACGCTCCTGCTACAACACTGCCTTGACACTGGGAACAAGGAAAATGCTTGAGCAAACACACAATGGCAATACTTACCTTGACTGTGAACACTGCTTCTGATCTAAAATAACATGGTGAATGGGTAGAAAGGCAAACAGAGAGGCCTAGAAAGCTGAGGCAACTCCTCGGCGGCCCACCAGCCGCTCAGGGGGCTGTATGTTCTCGAACCCTTTGGGATCCTCCTGAGAGGCAAGAGGAGGAATGAAGGAGGGCTTCCAGTGAGAGAAGCAGACCTCTCCTCGCTCTCAGCCCCTACCCAAGAGACTGGGATGCTGGGGGTGAGGACCACACATGCCTCACTTCAATTTATCATTTTGTGAGGTAGAGACCAACTACCCAGGAGACAATTAAGTATTGCAAGAGACCCAGATATCAAACCCCACGGTGACTGCTGTATGAAGAAGCACTACCATTTAGCACCGAATCTCATTATGCTTAGGGAGAGAGAAAGCGCGAGCAAGAGAGACATTGCTGGTGTCATCAGAACATCTATGAGGGGGGGAATAAATCAAATGTGTCATGCCAAGCCTCCCAATGCTTCGTTACCCCAATCGAAAAGTGCTGGGCCCTCAAATTGTGTCATCAATTTGATCTTCTGCTTTTATTGTCAACTACACAATGTCCAGCAATTGATCAGACCAGCCAACAAATGCAGAGAAACTTAAGACCTCATTATGGCAATAATCAATCAGGCTCACGACAGGTCGATAGTGGAGCATCACTTTCAAATGGGTCTGTGTCCACCAGCGATCATCTTTATCACTGTCAGTACAGCTGAGGCATGTGAGGCACACACTTGGCTCTAAAATGACACATGACCTTTACAGGCACATGTCAATATCAAAAAGAGCACTGATGCAGAACATCCTTTTCAGGCAGAAGTCAGGATTCTTAATGTTCATTAAGAACAGCAAGCACTGCAAATGACAATCCTTTAAAACTGTTTTTATGGAAAAAAGACAGTTTTAAACAATAAAATACACAATGATGCATCTATTTACATCCAAGGCAAAATATATACTGACTTTTACACGACTGTCCATCAGCACCCAGGCTATAGCCAGTACGACAGCGGCAGGTTCTGGACTTGTAGCTGCCACACAGAAGGCAGATATGGGAACATCCACCTGGCTTTCCATATGAAACAATTTCGCATGCGTGACTCCTGACTGTGGACACAACCAGAAAGGACAGAGAAAACATTATAAGCCAATAACGCCTCTTTCTGACACAAACTTGCACATGTTAACCAAAATAGAAAATGTCCTTTACCTTTTGGCTGAGTGAGTTTGTGGTAAACACGGAGTCTTCTAGTATTCCCCAGGCTGGCTAGTGTCCTGCTGTCTGCTGTGATGTTGAACCTGTGGATCTGCAGCAGCTCCACAGTGGAACTCCCTTTGGAAGGGTCAGAGTGGGTAGCATAGAGGTAGTCCTCAAACGCAGCTAATGCATAAATGTACGACACCTGAAAAACAAGTCGATCCAATGTGGTTTTTTTTGACCATATCATCCCTGAGCCAAAAATAAGTAATATCACCAGAGGAAAACAATACCAAAAATGTATTAATGACGACTTTTATCTTTAATGATGCAGCAAACATGGGGGGTAGGGGTTTCTGTACATTTGGCAGCCAAAACAAGGTCAAAAGCTGGACTCCACGGGGAGGCCACTAGCCCTGACACCACAGCCTCCATGCTACATTTAGCAGGCTGACACCCACACAAAGTGACATGGCTGGATGAGCTGTGTTCACAGGAAGTATAACTAAGCTCACTGGGTCACACCTTAACATCAGGGGCACCAAGAAACATGCATCATAATAAATAAATAAATAAACAAACCACTCAACCGTCTCTCTCTATGGAATTTGGCCGTGGCACTCTACTTTTATATGTGAACTTTCAAAGCAATGTCACACACAGGCTACTACTTAAAAGGGATAATTGGAGGATATTTTGAGAGTATACTTTTTTTTTCAATGCACTGTTTTACTGTGAGGAAAATGAGGCATGTATATTAGTAGTTCTTAAGTAGGATCAGTTTCAAATGTAAAAATTTTAGTAAAGTATGAAAAAAGAAACTGGAATGTATTGAACTTAATAAATTAATTAGGAAAATTACATAAAAATGTATGGTAATGTGGTGAGTAAAACTATAGGCAAAGCTGTTACTTAAGGCCGCTGATACAATGGGCTATGACAGAAAAAAACTGTCTATGGAAAAGATGTAGAAAGGAGCTGTACGCTATTTGTCATTCAGATGCAATGACGTGGAGATCCTCTGTCTAACGAGGCCACAAGCTAATGGGGGAGGCAAAATTATGTAAAGAACACCTGCATACATAATAAGGTGCTTGAAATGCATGTTTTTCTTTCCCCATAAAAGGTGAATATCTAGTCCAAGTAGCTTGAAAGGGTGTTTTAATGAATAGTCATAACCTGTGATAAAAAGGCCTCAAAAGTGTACTACAGGCAAGAGACTATTGATATGCTCATTTGGATACAGCCCCCCATGTGCCTCAATTCCTTCAATTTAATAAACCATTTTTAACCATTCAAAAGACCTGTTCTATGAAAATGAAGAATGAATTATAACAACAAGCAGTGAATATGCCACCTGTCTTTCAGTGATAAAGCACAGTGGAAATTAGAAACCCCCTCTCATGTAATAATTTGGAGTCTCTCAGTTGAAGAGGGAGAAAGCACTGATAAGAGAAGCCAATTGTCTGTTGAGATTCCCACTGACGTTTGTCGACAATGGCTCCTTATGATGTGGAGCCCGTGCAAGACAAAAAGTAGCTCTCGCAGTGAAATGTGGCACTCACTTGGCTCCCGTGGATAATGGTGTGCCTGTTCCTGCCGTTGTAATCCACCACATCGATGTAATCCAGGTAGGCGTCTGCCCAGTACACCAGCTTCTTGACCACGTCCAATGCCACAGTAGTGGGCTGCTCAATTTTATAATCCACCAGCCGCGTCCGGTTGGTGCCGTCCATGTTGCAGCGCTCCACCTTGGCCACGTTCCCATAGTCAGTAAAGAAGAGCATTCTGCAGAGTGTGAGAGTGTTTGAATGATTAAATGAGCAGGATCTCACTCGTTGCCCCTGATCTTCTAAGACCTAACTCTTACATGCGATAAGTAAATCCCAACCACAGACTTTCCTTACAGTACACATTTGTGTGTTATTCTGGCTTGACACTGCATTTACCTAAAGCCATTCAATAAAACAGAAGAAAAATTTGCCCATAAAGTGAAATATGTAAATTCAGCTACAATTGACTGAGATGATGGCTTATACAAGGCATGGGAGGACTTGATTTGTCGCATGGGGCTTTAGCAAGACCAATATTGAGCATTTAAAGAGTTTGGGGGTGAGATGTAATTTGTATTATTATTATTATCCAAAACCCGAAACACACAGAGCAAAAGAGTGAGCAATTTATTTAACGTAAGCTACAAACATTAGCATGCCTGGCTAACAAGCTCACTACTTACAGTAGTAATCAGTAATCTCCGAGGCCAAGAGTTAGCATATCTTTAACCAAATATGATTTTCAAGATCAGTAACATCACCAAGTTGTCAGACTCTAATTCTGATCATTTGTTGATATTAGGTCAGCAAAGCTTTACCCACAGTCAGTCCCAAAGGTTTTAAACCTGCACTCGTCTTTCAAGAGGAAATGAGATAAGCTATAAAACAGCAGCATACAATTCTCTCTCAATTGTAGCTATAGAGCTGCCGTGGGCCTGCTACAAATGTGAAAAAGAATGGCTTTGCAGATGCCCAGCCACTTTTATTACTTACAAGGACACCTATGTGTGGGAGAATTTACAGTTTTAGCATCTTTCAAATTATTGGGACAACGTGAGTTTTTCTGTTGTGACAATCCCAAAGAAAATTGTTGCAGTAAATATGTTGCTTTCAGACTACTATTTCTCAGTGCCAACTGTATGCTACTTGCCCAGAAAGACATGAAATGAAATGTCACGCTGGGCATCCACCAAAGGAGTGGATGATGAAGAAAGTTGGACATCAAGCAATCTAAAGCCCAGGACATTTTGCTCAGAGGGGGGCTATCCAAACCATAGCTAAAAGTCAATATTGTCTTACATTTATGAGCCGTTTCTGCTTGATGTCTGCAATTGTTAGTGCTAACAGGAAGTGATGGAGAAAATATGTTTCACCTAAGCATAAATTGTGCACTTAAAATGCTTAGTGCGCCAGGTGGTGCTATGTCTCATTTGTTTAACAGATTAAACTAAATCTGCAAAGTACAGTAACTAGTAACAGATGTAATAGGAGTAAAACAAAGAAAAATATTCCCCTTTAAAATGTGGTGGGGAAGATGCAGCACAGTATATAATTATTGTACCTCAGAGTTAAGTGGAATTAAGTATAGTACTTACAGTACAGGTAATGCATTTACTTTTTTCCCCACAACTGTAAACTGATTGACCATGACAAGGTGATATGCTGATAGAATTTCAGGGTTGTGTTTCTGTAGGTTTGTTATGGAGTATTATTTGTCCAGAAATAGCTGAATTTAGCTTTAAATGAGGATTTACACAACATTTTCAGTTGTCTCATTTTTTATGTCTTAGTCTTTATTGAACGTTCTTCTAAAAGGTTTTAGTTCATTTAGTATTTAGTAAATGAAACAACAAGTCACTGTGTGACTGTCATCACATTAAAAACTAGTTCAAATGCCTAAGAAGACCAATGTTTACACCTCACAAGGGCCCCTTGTGAACATGTTTATTATGTCTCTTATCTTTCAGAAGCAAATAAGGAAGTAGTGTGATCTTGTTATATCACTGCAAAACATCTCAGGGATGAGGTTAAAGTTAATGGTTGGGTCAACAGAGGGAGTCATTGTGACACGCTAGGCTGTTGGTCATAACCCATTTCCGACCATTAGTCAACATTGGTTTCTGTTAACCACGGACAGAACTTTATCCAAACCTAAACCAAGTTTCATACCCAAACCATGTCATTTTTGAAGAAACAGAACTAAAGTTTACTACATAAACTCAAAGAATAACAGCAGACATATCCAGAACAAACGTGTGTATGGTGTATAGGAGCAGAGGATACAAACAGCAATGATAATAATACAATCTTCAATAATCTTTTGAAAAATATGTATTCATAAATCAAGTTTCATATCATTTTGCAACTCAGTGATGCAAGATTTCCAAAAAGCAGCATCAGAATGTTTGTAAATGCCTTCTAAAAATGTCCAGCTCGGCCTCTCTGATACATAGCAGCTCCATAACCTGGAGGCAAACGCAATAAAAGCAGCATTTCCCATTTCCTTTGTGGTAATTTTGGGGACATTTAGGAGACATGCTGCAGAAGACCTCAGGGTATGTGAGTAGACATAAAATGATAGACAATGTGTGATGCACAGAGGAGCCAAACCATTTAGTACCTCAAAAACTGTGAGGAGGGCCTGAAAATCAATTCTAAAAGACGCAGGGAGCCAGTGGAATTTAAGACTGATACTGAGAATTCATGGAAAACAGGTGTTATGTGTAGTCTAATTTGTTTCTTACAATAGGGACTGAATGTCCTTTAACTAAAAGTAAAGATCTCATGCACAGTCACTTTAAGTATTCAAAACTGCTCAGGTCTGCACATACAGTAATTAACATGGAAGGCTTGCAATGCTGTCTTGCTGTGGCTGTGTGAGGACGGAGCTCCGACAGCCTCCAATGATAACGAGCTACAGCCAAAGAGCAGCGGGAAGCCAACTTAATCTGCACAAGTCAAGTCAGGGGAGAGATGGGCTGCCCTTTGAACCCCAGACCAGGTAGCGATGAAAATCTGTCTGCGTCAGCCAGGAATCCAGCTTGCCAAACAGGTGCACCTCCACATAGCATACAAATGATAGCTTTCTGGGATTAGGATGGTGCTGATGCTGTACTTTTGCATTCTGCAGCTACAACGAGATCCAAGTGGGATTCTGGAAATGAGCACCCTGATAAAATAAACTGCTTGGGCCCAGTGAAAAATAGTATGTGTCTTACAGGGAAACACTGATGAAAGGCATTTACCTTAAAGTATATGTTTCTTTAGGTAGTAGCTTTCTGTCCGTTGTATGCAGCATTGACAGAATATAGTTAATTTCCTTCAGCTACTTTGTTCAGATTTGTATTTTTCAGACAGTTTTGCAATAATAGTCAAGTACTCCGACCTTCTGAACTATAAGTATCTGCTGTTCGTAGCAAATTGAAACTCAACACAAATGAAAGTTCATCCTTTAACACAGCATGGTAGCATTTATTTTTCTTAAAAAAAATGAAGTTGACTGTAAACTGATGGTTTTCTTTGTATTAGTGTTTTCTAATTCTGCAAACATTCAGAGCAGTTATTTCTCATATGTTGACAGAGGCACTGGCTTGAAGGCTGTGTTTATATAATTTTTATTTTTTGGATTGCTGTGAAAATTGGTACAGGCATTCATGGTCCTCTGGGAATGCCTTAATGTTTAATCTAGCGACATCATCAGTTAACAATTTGTGTTAGTCCAATACTTTGGTTTATGACCAACACTAAGGACCTTCCCATCAGCCTCAGCTTTACTTTGTGTTTTGTGCTATTTAGCAAATGTTAGCACCCTAACATGACAAAACGAGATAGTGAACATTATACCTGCTAGACATCCGCATGTTGTAACTGTGAACATTTTAGCATGCAGATATTAGCAATTAGCTCAAAACACTGCTGTGCCAAAGTACAATATCACAGTGTTGTTTTTTATTGACCATTTTGAGCTTCTTCATTTTCCAGTAAGACTTAACTGTCAAAGGCCTGCAAAACTAATGACATTCCAATTATTTGGCAAATTAGAATGATTTAAACTTATTTCCCAAGGTAAAGGATGGACTCATATTGTGTAATGCTAACACATGATCTGCAATGACCAATGCACACCAGTGAATCTACCAAACTTTGGTTACATCATCTAGGCCTGTCTATCTTGTCAAGCATGATTGCTTTACATTATCCCAAAAAGAAAACCATCCTTACCAGTCATGGATATACTGTAAATGGTATACAGCATAGGCCTACGTTAAACAAAAAAATGGGACTCACAGGTATCTTCAATTTTGTAGTGCTGACAAGAATTTTAACTGAAGAACAAACCATACCATCAATCAAACTCTCCTCTAAAAAGCTTTTCAAAAAAGAAGAAGAAAAGATCGTCTATCAAAAGGCTTTCCTATAGCTAAGTTAAAATGCCTTATCTGATAGTAAGAGAGAAAATCAAATGACAAATAACAATGGAATGTCAAACCACAGCATATTAAATAAACACTGTTCCTCACCATGTTGCTATCTAACAGCCCTCTGATTTATTATGTGTTCACTTTATTGCTCCAGGCTGACAGACCTCTCTCAGGCTTGCTTCTTCAGAAACAGCTGTACTTATGCCTCACCAATTAGAGGCATGGAAAAACCTTGGAAAACTTATGTGTCTTATACAGTCAATCTAGCCAGCTGCCTGCATGTCCGGCTCCCTTGTGGGCAAGCAGATACTATATACATACTATCATCCTTCTATAAAAACAGCAGAATGGGCACTTTTGTGTCTCAGTCATTACAATAAAATCACTGAAACAAACAGCCTTGCTTATTTGAGGTAATTCACAGAGAGACAGAAGAGCAGCTTAATTAGAAACTCTAAGGTACAGTATATTTACTATAAGCCATATTGCTATCCAATGGCCGAACAGCATTTAATGAGAATGCAGAGATGCTGCCAACCAAATCAAAACTCACCATGTCATTAAGAAACCAACAGCTAATTATTTTTGATTAGACCCAATGGCTTATAGTGTTAAACTAGGCTGTTGAATAAAGTACAGTTTATAAACTGGAAATCCACAAAGTAGTTATGTAGATCAGCTTCAATGATCAAATTAATTACATGTTAAGATTCATGGTTTACATTGCCTTGGCAAGATTCATGGTTTACATTGCCTTGGCCTTATGTGGCTGGTCATGACACAGTAACAGCACACAACAGCAAGTTGTTTCCAGTGTTATTGAAGTTTGGAGGCAGTCATTAATGTGCTACGAGCTCCAGAACTAAAAGGAAAAGGTGTATCATTATTATTAGTGGATCATGGTTTCTAAAATCTCTATCAGAAAAGGTGTATCATTAGAAACATGCTCTGTCTCCAAGCTTGGTACCTGTCCTTGTAATATAATGACCCTGCTCTTCTGTTGCTCACTGGAAATAGGAGGGCAGAAAAGGTTTTAAGCTACTGATAAATGGTTCACATTCTAGTTCAGCTGCTGCATGTAATTTATTTACATTTGATATTATTATATATTTTTTGTT
Organism: Nannoperca australis; assembly: GCA_036023655.1. Lineage (NCBI taxonomy): Eukaryota > Metazoa > Chordata > Actinopteri > Centrarchiformes > Percichthyidae > Nannoperca > Nannoperca australis. Next base: position 9,082 of record JAVQJD010068444.1, read on the forward strand.
ATTTTGCATGATGACACAGGAAACTGCTAAGAAACCCACCTAATAAGTTCCCCAACATTGTGATCTCTGCGACTGTCGACCACATGCTGTATGTTTCAGTTTTCACTGTAAGCAGAGTGGGGATATTTTTTACGCCACTGTTGCTTAGATTTTTTGTGATCTCTACAGAGACAACACTCCTGTAATGCAAAGCCCTGCAGGGGCCTTTTTTTACTGAAGGATGTGGGGTGAAATCAGTGAATACAAATGCATGTCTCGACAGTAGAAGCTGTCTAAAGCATCACCGGCTATCCACCAAATTACACAGCTCAAAGAGAAAAGGGCTGAGTCGAAGGACAGGGAATCATTTAAATCCCTTCATTGTAACTCACTCACATTCTTCCTGACAAGTCAATTGTTATGCATAGTGAAAATTTTTCTCTTCTTCCGTGATTTCTTTTTCTTTAACAAAAGATGTATGATGATAAATGAGCCTTGCAGTGCTTTCTGAGATGGTGTATTATTGTACATAGACTGCAGAACACTCACCCCATGAGAGGATCCAGAGCTATTCCTTTAGGATTCAGCAGGTCTAGTTGTACGATAGTAACACAAGTGAGTCCACTATGGTCACAGACAAATATCTTGTCAGTGACCCGGTCAACAAAATAGTAGTTTCCTGTCAGCCAGTCAATGGCCATGTGCTCCACATCTGCAATGGCAAACGGATTAGATTCACTTTACATTTTTCAACACTTTCCATGACCAAACCAACCAAAAATACATCAACATCAGTGCAGCAGAGGCTGTGATATCCCAACTTTTAGTCCCCAGTCCAGCTCCAGCAATACATCCCATAATGCAACTCAGTAGCAGTTTTCTGTTCAAAATATCTAGACTCCAAGCACAAGCTAATAACCACCCTAATGATGTCATTTTTAAAATTTGAAAAGTTCCACTGAGAGGCACTGAAGACATCATACAAAAGCTTTTGAAGGCTAAGTAGTGTTCATCATGATGAGTAACCTAATCTTGGAGTGTAAAATTGGTGCTGTGCCCCTTCAAATGATATCATGGCTACTGTGAATTTGGAATGGCTGGCAGGTTTCCATTAGGTTTATATAGAACAATAACCTGACACCTCTGATGCAGGTATTCTAAATAAATGCACCAGTATTAAACTGTAGGTAATGTCAACAACACTTTAGGCTTTGACTCAATCCCTCCAAAACCTAACAAATAGGCAGTGAAAACAATTCATATTTAACATAAAAGGTTTTTGATATTTGTGAGATTCTGGACCAGAACAACTAAAAGAAGGGAAGAGAGCACTTTTGGAGTAGTAAACGTAGTTTAGCTTGCAGGTTTGAAGGACAGCTGTAGGGGAAAGGTGAACGCTGGCGGCCAAAACTGAGGCAGAGGCTCACCTGCCATCAACCGCATAGATAATGAAGAGATAGAGAGCTCACAGGTAAAAATGTGGGAGAGAGAAAAATGAGAGAAAGAACAAGAAATAGTGCTGGCATGTGTGTGTGGGAAAGAGTGCTGGGTGATGTCATGTGAAAAGATGCACCGCTATACTATGTTCTTGTAGGTGAGTGTGTTCACGATTTGAGAGCAGATAATCACTCCAATTTATTAGAAAGATAAGGAAGGGAAGGAGTATATACTGTAAGAGATGAGCTACTATAAAAAGCTGAAGACGTACGTTGCAAACTTTGTTGTGTTCTTATTTCATGTTCCCGTGTGAATCCACGCAGATTCCTCGTTTCAGCACAGCGGAGTTGCCCAGAGGACTCTGTAGACAGAACCCAGCATACACTTTCCTGGTTGTGCTGGAAATCCAATGCCAGTGTTCCATTTACACTCAGAGACCTCAGGGGCTGGAGGCCTGTTCCATTTAGATGGGCAATGACAATACGGTCTGAACCACCAATGAGAAGCATTGGACGGCTGTCACCAGGATCTGGAGTGAAAGGGAAAATGTGGAAGGTATTATTTTGGTAGCACAATTTGTACTTTTGAAACATCAAGGGATCAACTGACCTCAAAGAAGGACAAGATTACATTTTTTAAAAAGCAACAGAGAAAAGAAAGAAAGACTTCACTGGATGGAACAGCTTCAAAATTCACAATTTGTTTGCTGACTGATTTGAACTAACACAACAAATCGAGAAACATAAAGATCAATTCAACTTTTTCTGAGCCCTTCTCTTCTGCTGGGAGCCAAGGCAGGACAGTTCATGCTGGGAAAGCTGTGATAAGCTGCTTTATGGGCTTAATTGGCCGTGCACATTCTTTGACATCAGCTTCAACCCCTAAAATATGGCCCTTATTTATCCCAATCTTCCACATAAGTTCAGCTCAAGGGTTACTCTCCTAATACAGACAATAAATCAGACTGTCTGGCCACATAACTACTTCCCCTTAACCCTCTGAATCAACTTTTAGTAGTCAGACATTTTTCTCCCACACTCTGGGTTAGAGGAGGTTTTGACCAGACTCTTTGATAGAGGTCTGCCCTGACTGTTAATCAAGCATGGAAAGCGTTTGCTGATAAATAATACAATACAATATCGTAAAAAAAAATATATATAGATATATATATACACTACCGTTCAAAAGTTTGGGGTCACCCAAACAATTTTGTGTTTTCCATGAAAAGTCACACTTATTCACCACCATACGTTGTGAAATGAATAGAAAA